>JAIPRK010000624.1:8649-134853 GCA_025469195.1 Chaitophorus viminalis
ACAAAATAACTTGCAAATTATCGCGATTTTAACATATTTTATACAAATTTGAACTTTATGGGCTTATAAAAAAAATTTGAGTGAAACCATCTCCGATATTTTTTAGTTACAATTAGTATTACTTATACTTAATCCTTTAATTCATTTTCAAGAGTTTGTGGACAGCCAAAAAAATTTTATAGATATTTTAAAAAAAAAAACTTACAAAAATCGAAAATTTAAATTGTCTATAAATAAGTCAAAATATGTCATAATACTTTGAAAACTTAACCATGTATAGAGAACACCAACATAAAGATTTGGTGGAAATTTCAAGTTGTTGCGGTTTTTCGTTTTTGAGTTAGAGCATTTTAAAAAAATGTAGTTTGTAAAAACGTGATTTTGCGTAAAATTTCCCCTTTTTTTCGTAATTTTTTTAACGTTTTTTCGATTTTTGCAAAAAGTATTAAAAAAGTTGGATTTTTGACTTGCGCAAGTACCATTTACATTCACTTTCCTTTCAGAAAAGTTGCTGTATAAGCAAATCGAAGTATTTTTACTGCAAAAAGTTGTCGTCAGACATAAAAAAAAAACATCATTGTAAAGTCAGTAGATTCCATCATTCCGTCTAAAAAATAGTCTTTTCAATTTATATTTGACACAATACTAATGTTACATTTGCGTTGTGTTATTTAAAGAAAACTACTACCATTTAAATAAAATGCACATATATATAAAAAAACTTAATATAAATAAGTCTGATGGTTTTAAAAACCGGTATAAGATAGTGTTTTAGTTAAATCAAAACTTACATTTACATTTCCATCTGAATCTTCATCATCTCTTGTGTAAGAATCAAATGCTTCCTCTCCATCATCAATTGAATCACCAATTGCCATCTCAGGATTAAATGAAAACATTTCACGACCGGAAAGCTAAATTTAATTATGAATAATGTATATCTAATAATGTAAGTTAAAAAAAAAGAAGAAAATATAATAAAATAACAATGATTAGTACCCCAATTTGTCTTCCAGCTTTATAATCAGTTCGCTTTTTCTCTTCATCTTTGATGATTGCATTTTTTTTTTCCCTAACCTTACGTTTTTTCCAATCTAAAAAGCTTTCTAAAGTTACTCGTGTGAATTTTACAGAGTTTAATGCAGCACGTTCTCTTTCTATTAAATCTTCTAATTGAATTTCATCTTTTTTGTCATCTTTTTTCTTGTCCTACGAATAAAAAAATACTATACTACATTATACCCATAAAATATAAAAAAGATTATTCTTATGTTCTTAATCATGTACTATAAATAAATGCTCCTATTCTAGAAAAGTGATATATTTGATATTTGTTATCCCAGTTATATTTGAATGGGATCATTTCAAAATGAAAAAAAACATTTTTAGCATTATTTTATAATTGTATTCCTTTAATTATTCACTTATTTTGTAAATATTATTAAGGGAATTAATGTTTTTGGGTGTAATATAATTGTAACTTGTATTACATTTACTAATTGTGCCCAAGCGATATAAATTGTGAATTCCATTAAGAGGGTAACACCTGCATGTGTTATCTTCATCTTACAAATGTACAACATAGCAAATCTGCGTTTAGTAGAACTAATTTTGTATTATAAACTTTAATATAGGATTAATTTGACATTATCGAACTTAAAGAGAATTATTTAGTATATTATACGCCTTCTTGAAGAGGTTTTTTACAAAATTTTAATTTTCAAACAAGTTATAAGCATGTCAAAATTTACAATTAAAAAAAAACCCTATATTTCATGAAAAAAAAAAAAAATAACAGAAAAAACCTTACAATAAGACACAGATAATATACTTCCTTTTAAGTTTGATGATGTAAAATTACTCTAATATCAAATCTAACAACAAAATATTAGTTCTACAGAATCCAGATTTGCTATGTTGTACGTTTGTAAGATGGAAACAACATATGCGGGTGTGAAGACCACTTAAAAAAAAAAAAAAAAAAAAAAAATGGTGACCTTAAAGTACATATAGTCTCATAAATTTTGATGCCCCTTTAAATATTAACTAAATATACTAAATATCTCCTTAAATATACCTGACTACAAGATATATCATTGATTATAATTAGCATATACTTCAGATAATGTATGAATTATCTAGTATTCTCTGGAGCAGACATACAGATATAGCATGCAATAGAATACTGAAATAATTACATTAACATTCATATAATAATCCTGAGTTAAAATATTTGTAAGGCTAACTTGACTTAATTTTGATATAAATCTTTAGTCCCTGGTAATTAAAATAAATTTAATGGTTTATTCATTTATAATTCATGTAAACCAACCTTTTTAAGAACAAATCCAGGAGGTAAAGCATGTCTATAAATACATGAACTTCCATTTGGACACGACCAAAACCATCCATATTTACTTTTTTCAACTGCTTCCAAAAAAAATTTGCAAATCTAAAAAAAAAAATAAAGATAAAATTTTTGAAAAAATTATTACTTAACCAATTCTAATTACAATGTCAGTAGTAGGATGTATCTTATCATTTTCACCATGTTTTTTGTTAACTACTTCTTTCAGCTTTTCATCATCCCAGTTATCCATCGTATCATTTTCATCACCATCTCGCAAATCTACATACATACTTCTTTTTTCAGCTTTTTTTTCAGTAGCTAAATCATGTGAAAATTTACATTTTGAACCTTTTGCACATTGGCCTTGTTTAAAAAATGCACACAGGATGGATTTTGGATCAGCACCTAATTTATTTTTACATTAAACAAAACCAATATTATCTAATTAATAAATTAATAACTACTGATGTGGAGTAGTCTACGTAGAAAGATGCATATAAGTTTAATTTAATCAATATTATAAAACTTGTATAAATTGTATAAAACACATTTTTAATATAATGAAATACAATATAATTCATTAAAATAACATAAAATAAAAATAATAAATAGAACAAAAGTTATTGCATTTTGTCAAATGATTCTAAAATACTTTGTATACATTTTATTATTTGAATGAAGCATTGGTAAATTAATGTGTTCTGGAAGGAAAAGAAAATGTAAGTAATAATTTAGAATAATTAAATGGCGTCATTAATCCATCTACAAATTTGAAAGTACTTAATCACTAGTAAAAATAGCTGTATTGCTCTACTATGAATATAAATTGTGAACTCAAAACAATTACATTATATAAATATAATCATGACATAAATGTTTTTAATCATAATATAATTTTTAGATTAATTAAATCAAACATATTATGAACCTCCTTTCAAAACACCAACAGAAAAGTTACACATGATAATGAAAAAATATCAATTCTAAATCCATATTAAATCAATTTTGATAAAAAAATATAATAATAAAATTTAATATGAGATAATAATACAGAAAGTCTACCGATTTTTATTGAACTTGAGACTCCTTAAGTACAAGCTATATTTTGTGACTATCACTTTATCAAATAGATAATAACTCATATAATATTGTGTTATAAAAAAAGCATTCAAAGACCATAATTTTTACCTTTTTCAACTTTTTGGACAGGTTTAAATAACAATCCCAAATCATCTTTAGTTTTATCATCTTTCTTTTTGTCATCTACTTTACGTGCTGTTATACCACCGGATTTAACTTGCTTTTCAACTTGTTGAATAAATCTTTGTTGTTTAGCTCCTTTTTTATTTTTTAAACCAAAAGTTTTATCCTAAAACAATTTATAAATAAAATATGGTTTATAATTAGTTCTCAAATTACATACATAATTACATTTAATATAGGTACACTTATTTTGACTTACTTCAATAACTCTTTCTTTTTTTTTCTGATCAGCTTTTTTGCTAGTTCCTTGTGCTTTTGGTTTAGGAGGCATTTTGACTTAATAATAAAATACTAAATAGACATTTATTTGGGTAATAATAATAATAATAAAAGCTTTATTTTGAATTTTTGACAAACTAATAATTATTAATATCCCTTGGTATTTTATCAATTATAATGGAACATTCAACATAATATAACATTTAAAGATTTATATACAATAACCTCAAAATAGTTGGGAAAAATCTAATTTTCAGTGTAACCACGAATTATAGTGAGTGTCACAAATAATATAATCGAATCCAAACAACTCGTAGCGTTTTCCATCGACCTGCACTGACTGCAGCAGTGCACAATTTTATGTTCCATCAGCAAGATTAATGTGCACCGACTGGACCTTTTTATGTTTCACCAGTTTTTATGTTATGCCAGTTTTTTACACCGTGGGTAATGATAATCGCACGAGCCTTTTGCGGCGTTGTATCTTATCAACCAGATTCATGTTTCATCTGCTCTTGCACTGTGTTGCACCCACAGATATAATATACAATAATATATCTGTAGTTGCACCATAACGATTATTAGTAAACTATTCCAGTGTGTACTTAGTGCAAAAGTGCAGACCGGTGGAAAACGCTATCAGTGATAGTGCAGAATATTGATAAGGGTCATTATAATTAGGTTATAGGCTTATAGCTTGGATCGTGGCGGTCAGCCGCCAGTTTTCGTGAGCCGGACTTTTTTTTTAAGTTAGAATAATAGAATAGTATAGTTATTAATTTACTTTACTATTCTATACTATAATATAGGTATCTGTGGGTTATAGTTATTATTCTTTAATCGTGGGTTATTGATAATAATTTATTACCTATTGGCTATTATTTTTGTAGTGAACTACTGAAGTAGTGAAAGCACTTGTATATTCAATTATGTCTGCATTCTACAGTTCTTACAGGTTTATAAAAAACAAAACCATGTTTTATGTACTGGACACAGATGCACCTGCTCATGCTGGTACAATTATCCCTGAAAATTGCAAATGCTAACGAAAAACTATTTGAACTATATCTTTTAGTTATTATGAGTTATGTTTATTTAAAATCCAAATTAAATAATAAATATAAAATATAACGTAATAACATAAGTATCAATCATGAGTTCGGAATTAATTCATTGTATCCATGTAATTACTAATTAACATGACTTACCGGTAAGTGTTTATGACTTAATAGAACATAACTGCAAAACTCAAGCACTCAACGCTAACATCATACCAAGCCTGCAGGAAAATGTACACAAATCAATCAGATGACTGACACCTGAATGTTGCTTACTGGCTTCTATTATATTCTATAGCTCTATCTTTAATTATGGACTGGGCTAAGGCCTAAGATCAACTCAAAAAGTTGTGTAGTCTTTTAATATTTGACACATTAAACCTTATAATATAAGTATATGTATAAGCCTTTTATTATAGTATGGTCTATAATAAAAAAAATTATGCATGTGCTCAGTTAATTTTAAATATATTATACCCTTATATGAAATTCTTAAGAGATCTTTAATAATATCAATAAAGAGTGTTTAGATGATTAAATAAGATTTCAATATTGGCAAATAATTTATTACATTTTAATCAATAATTTTATATCATAGTATATTTATTAAAAATGTTAATAGTAATTAAACATTTAATAATATACAAAAGAATATATACGAAAGAACAAAAACTACAACTGATACTTAAAAGATTTGTTACATTAAAGTAATTTAAATCACCATTCTCTCTTTTTTTTTTGTTGTACACCCGTAAGAATATAGTAAGCTTTATCAGAGTGCCTAATGCTCATTTGCTTATGTTTTTGATGAGTTTTACATAAGTTATATACTCTTTGATCTCTGGTAACAATGTAACAATCTTTGCAACGTCTTCTAACTAATCCAAAAACTTTAAATCCTCTTGAAAGTACTAGAGATAAACCACTGGCTGGTGGTGAATGAAAAACTGATAATATCTTAGGAGCATATTTAATATTTGTTGGTTGTTTTGTTCTTTGGAATAAATTGCTTATAAAATTCATTCTGAAACATATATGATCGTATCAAGAAATAAAAGAGTACATACAATTGATCCCATTAAAAACTAAATGCATACTATAATTTTACAATTTATTATGATTTCAAATGAAAAAAGGCAAAAGTAGGTTATTTTTTCATTTTATGCACAAGATTTTAAATATAAATTGTGCAGCACTTTTTTTGGTCATAGGAGGTACTAAAAATTAAAAACATAGATAAATACAACAAAATAGTACTACACTCTAAATGGAACACAATTGTTAATTGAGAGAAGTCAATTAGTCAAAAACACCATACTAACCTTAAAAATAACAGTTATTCTGGAAAAAATTATGATTAATATAGCTAATATTTATCTGAAATGTTTATATTCAGTGTAATTTGAAAATGTTCACTCAAATACAATACGAAATAAATGAAATAACTAATAAATAATTTCTCAAGTCGCTATAGAATTAAGAATATAGATATATATAAATGTTTATCGTGTTTACAACTGATTATTCGCATTACATATTATCACAGAATATTATCATTGATTAAAACATTGATTATCAATGATTATCTTAAATCGGCCGCTAAATATAATATCTTAAATATAAACATTATAAATAAAACTTCAAAACATGATGGTTTTAGAAATAACTAAATATTTCATATAGTTTTAAACAAATAATAAAAAAATAATTCATTTATGTACTGAAAACCACGGCTGTATTAATCTATAGTCGTGCTGAAAACACACCGTCGGCTAACAGTATTTGATAAGAAAAACCAGTGGTTTACAAAATCTAATGCTGATCGTCAATTTGCACGCAGAGTTGTTTATCCTAAGTCAGACAGGTCAAACTCAAAGTATCAAGTGGACCAAATATATTGAGTAGTTTATTACACGGGCCACACATAACCAATTAACGAAAAAAAAAAAAATTTGTATACTTCAATTTTTTTCTTTACATACACAACCGGTATAAATAAATTCAAAAAAATATATATATAGATATATAGATATATAATTTTTTTTTTCAATAATATTTTTAGTCATGTGTTACGAAAAAATAAGCTGCGGGCTAAGCGTTTGTCTAAATCCTTAAAAAGATCTAAGAGTACTTTAAAAATGTAATACTAATTATTAATTTGTACAAATAGTTGCCTATTCTTAAATATTTATTGATATTAATTTCTGAATTCACTGAATAATTACGACTAAAAACGGTAAAATTAGAGTTACATGTAGACATTAAAATATTGGATGGAGAATTTCGCATATAATTTGTAGTTGAATGATTTGTTTAAAATAATTTTAAGGGTCGGTAGTTTATCGAATTTATTTTAAAATGTATATTTTGCAGTAATTTTGGACAACCAATCATATTATATAATAATTTAAATAAAAATAAAAATTTGATTTGCATAAATCGTTGTTCTAGCGACTGTATTAAAAAAATGGATTGTAACATTATATCCAGAATGAGATGCTCTATAAACAAAACAGTGATAACATAAAAACCTGATAAAATTATTTTGAATTTTGTTTAAATCTTGGATTTATGTTACTAAATATGGACGCCAGATTAGGAGGGCATAATCAAAATGTGAACAAATTAACTAGTAGTATAATGTTTTTAATGCATATTCATCTCTAAAATTTTGACAGGTTCTTTAAAAAAAACTAGTTTTTTTGATGCTATATTCCTAATAAAAAGTATATAGTCGATAAAAGATAGTTTTGAGTCAAATTGGACCCCAAGATCGTGTACCGTAGAAACTTTCAATAAATTACCCAAAAAATAATTAAATTTTATTGGCTGTCTTTTTAAAGAAAACGTAATATAGGAACATTTTTTTAAATTTAAGTGAATGTCATTTTATTGGCACCATTTTTACATATTTTTAGATTTATAACTATAGATCAACAGCGTCATTTAAGCATTATTTAAGCAGTCATTTAAATTGTTTTTACTGTCTTTTCAAAATTATTCAAATCCATATGTCTAATTTTTTTATAAGCGTTTGAAAATCAAATATTGACAAAATATTTCAATTTAAATATAACATAATTATATAACCTATATAATATACCTATTGGCTATTCTAGAGTCTAGACCAACATATCATCTCCGTCCAGAATCGTTGTTCATATACAATGATACCTATCATAGAATTGAAATTTAACAAATCCATTGTAATGACCTAGGTATCTTATGAACGAAGTGCATTCCACCCCCTACTGTACAGCAGAGTGAGGCCCATCCGGTTCTTCTTTTTTGTTGAAAATTATACATAGATTTTTTTGGCTTGATATTTTAAATCCCGTTTCTTTAACCCATTTTGAAATGTTGTTTGTTGTTTCTTTTAGAAAATGTTTTAAGGTTTTCGCTTCTAGACCAAAAATTGAAGTCGTCAGCTTAAAAGTTGGCGTTTACTGAATATTTTATTATGTTTGTTATATCGTTTATTGCTAGAAGAAAAAGAGTGACCAATAGCGAAGATCCTTGTGGAATTTTATTTTGTTGTATGTAATTGATCGATTGGGAGTTGGGCAGTGTTACTACATATTGTTTATTGTTTAGGAAACGTAATGTAGTGTAAAATATTGCGGTTTGATATTATGTTAGTTAGTATTTGTATAACTCTGTGTCTCCATACCATGTCGTAGGACGTAGACTATAGAGTATAGATCAACACACTACTTTGAATTCCGAGGGAAATGGTCTGATGATCTAAGACGACTTACCTTGTTGACTAGTTCTCTGTTCCTTACGTACATACTTATGTTTTGCCGTATTGATTATTATTTAAATAATTTTCAGTCGTCGGCATCTTGGATGATCCTATTTTTGGGGTGATGAACAACAATTTAATAAGAATGGATAGGCAACTTAATATACAATTCGATATTTAGCAAGTGTTACGGATTTTAGGAACAACTGGTTATCCTTATCAAATATTGAGTGGAACATTTGTTTGAATCATGGTTAAAGATATCTTTAATCATAGTTTGAATGCTTGTTTATGGAATATCAGAATTAAAAAATAAAATAATGTTTGTATTTTAGTTAGTAAAGTCTACACTCGTGTAGTCGTGTAGTTGTGTATGAATGTTTAAATATTTGAATGAAATCGTTCATATAATGTCTGTCTATAGAATTTTAGTGTAAATTTATATTAGTATTTTGGTAAATAAAGTCTTAGTCATGTCGGTTAATTTAAATGTATCTCAAAAAGTATTTCAAGCACTTCTTAATGTGGATATACAAGAACTATGCAAATTATCAGCTAAAGATATTCGTCCGGTACTACCTTGTTTGGTCAGGATGAGTTTAATATCGTCTGCAGATAACATGGCAGATTATGCTGATGGTAAAAAGGATATTCTTACATTGTTATCTGGAATAGAACTTGTTAACTCCATTGTTGCATTGTTATCGATTGATTTTCACTCATTAGAAATAGATGTTAAAAAAGAACAGTTATTAAGGTAACATAAATGTTTTCTAAAATTTAATATATTGGTATTTAATATGTACATGTATTATTTTTAGGCAAAAATTGGGTAGTACTCAAGCTGATAGTGTTCTTGTACACTCCCTACAAAACCCTTTATCCTTGGAATTTGAAAGAAGTGATTCTACCAGACGCTTGAGACTAGTTTTAAGTGAAATATTATATATTTCATCACAGGTATAGTAATTAAAATATCTATATTAAATGTACTTGTATTATTTTAATAACATTACTTTTTGCAAATAAGATTCAAGAACACCGTGAAAAGCTACCTGGTGTTCAAACTTCAATTAATTCAGAGTTTTATATAAAACAATCAGATCTGTTTGATTATCCTGTTTATATCCCAGAAGTTTGTGATGTACTAAATATTGCTCTTTCTGAATTACCAGCAATACTTACAGTTCAAGATATTGCAGAAGTCTTGCTTCATGTTAAACATGGTCCAATTTTTATTTGTTGGATTGTAGCTAATTTTCCTGATTGTTTCTATGATGGTAATGTATAATTTTTTTAATGTTACATCATTTTGTTAATTAAGATAATTTTAGTTTGTACAAGTTTAATACAAAATTCTGAACGATATGAAGAAGAAAATGGTGGTAGTCGTATTCGAATGGATGTTTTAGTTCAGTTGAGTGCTATGTATCCACCTGCTGCTCTAGTAATTCGTGCTAAATGTGTAAGATAATTTTTAATGTATTAATATTCTCCGATTTCAATTTTAATATATTTGAATATTTCAAAATATTTGGTTTTTCATTTTAATTTGGTTATTTACTATAATTAAATCACTTTAAATTTTAGTTAATAAAATTGTTGAGTTAATTAGAATTTAACATGTTTGGACAAGTATTGTTTTCTATGTTTAAAAATAATTAAATAAATACTATTTTTTTTTTGAACTGTATTAATCTTACTTCTTGTTTTCAAGATTAAAATAAACCTTAAAATAAAACACAATTCTAATGGTTATTTAATTTAAATAGGTTGAACTCAGTAAAATGCCAGCACTAACTGTTATGCTGACTTTGGAAAATAAAATTTCCAATATGTCAAATCTGAGTAATGAACAAAATCCTAGCAATAATGATCTTGTAACATTTGTTTCGGGCTTATTGCTTGGAAATGATCCACAGGCTAGAAGTTGGTTTTCGCTTTTTATTCGTCAAAAGGTGAGTTTTATCATTGATAACCTAAAAAGTATTAATTAATAAATATTATTTTGTGTTTTGAAAAATATTTTGTCTAGAGAACAAAAGACTCAGTAAATATTGCTGTTCAAAATATGCGTGATGAGTTATTATTACAATTACAAAACTTATTAAAAAATGTCAAAGATAACACTTTACCTAACTCCAATGTAGTACAAGCCAGTGTATTACTTAGACTTTATTGTGCATTAAAAGGAATTGCTGGTATTAAGTATGTTTGCTTTTGATACAATGTTTTATGTATAACAGTTATATATAAGATTCAATGCTCAACTTGTTTTGGAGGTAACATAAATGTTCTCATAATAGGATTTAAAAGATAAACAAAGGGTGTCCAACTAACAGTCGGAGGTAAATTAAGATGTGGTCCCTACTTCAATTTCATACTTTTTTAATTACTCTTGAAAAAAAGTCATTTAAAAATTCATATTAGTTATTTAAAAATGTTTTTCTTTTAATTGTATATACATCTATATTTTCACTTATAATTATAATAAAAATGCATATACACATTTTATGTATTAACATACATATCAATATGTCAATATACAATAAATCTATGAAAAGATTTTGTAAACAAAATTTCTACTGTTTTAGTAGAGATGGCCAAACATTTTTTGGCCGCGATCTAAAAAAAATATACTTCACCTTTGAGGATCGACTTCCATGAAAGAGTTGTTTTTAAACTAATTAGTAATTACTAAAGTCTAATTAAAATATTATTTTATTGATCTGGGCATTTTTGAAAATTGATATTGTATTTTGTTAACAAATTGGTCGTAATCCGGTGAATAATTACTGACTGCTAATCGAATGCTCTACTCCCAATGATCATTAAAGAGTGTAGTTTGGTATTCAGTATTTTTCTTATGTTAGAAAATGCTGTTTTGAACAAATATTTAGATTCATAATAAGTATGCAACTGCAAAGTTACATTTCTCAAACACGGATTTTTTTAATATTTTTTTACTCAATGTATTCCAAAAATGTTATATTTCTGGATAGGTGATGTTTTCTATATTTATCTAATTTTTAAAAATCCTTTCTTAGATTACAATATTAGTTGTTTGATTGTTATTTTGGTTGTTATAGTGACTCACAATATTTACTATATACTTTATATTCATCATCATAAAATCAACATAAAATATTACCTTAGTAACCAGTTAATTAAAAAATTATGTATTTGGCCCAGAGCTCAAACTGTTACCGACCCTTAAAAATATGATTTTTCTAAAATTCTTTCATGGTGGATGCCCGGATGCCTATGTTGTTTTAGGTATTCATAAATAAAATTTTAGCCTGATCTGTCCAGTGGTTCCGGCTAAATAATGATAGTCAGTTAGGACAAGTTATTTTATAAGTTTATAAAATATATAAGAATAGATTACCATTGATTAAATTATTAATGCTATTAATATTACTAGGCCAGTTCAACGATTATAAATTATTAACATATAATGTACATTTAATCTATGATAAATATTATCAGGTTTCAGGAAGAAGAAATCACTTCTCTTGTGTGCTTAGCTACTTGTTATCCACCTTCGACACCTGAAGGTGTTAGATTTGTAACAATTGCATTATGCATAATGATTTGTTGCAATAATTTACTTGCCAGTCCAGAAAATGAAGCTAAATGTGTTCAATGGTTAAAGAGATTAGCAGGAAGCGAATCTCCTTTTTTTGGAAAGTAATGTATTATTTATTATGTATTCACTTTTATATTTATTAAAAAATTCCTAGGGTAAAAGTTGTTTATATGTACTTAGGCCAACAGATACGACTGCTAGTTTTGGAGAAATGTTACTCTTAATGGCTATACATTTTCATAGTAGCCAATTAACATGGATTTGTGATCATATGTGTAATACATTAGGAATGAGAATAAATATTAGGCAAAGCACAATGGGTAAAATGAAACAAATTTTCACTCAAGACGTATTTCCAGAACAAGTAAATATGTTTTAATAGTAATTTTTTTTATATTTATTAAATTATTTACTTTTAATTTTAGGTTGTAGCCTCAAGAAGTGTGAACATACCAGTTACACCAAATTTAAATGCTAAAATGTCTGGATTTTTGCCAATTCACTGTGTCTTACAGTTATTAAAAAGTCAAGCCTTTACTAAACATCGTATTAACATTAAAACATGGATATATGAGTATGCATGCTAAACAACAACTAATAATTAGAAATATGCTTATTATAATAATTTTTATTTGTAGCCAAATTTGTGCAAGTGTTTCCCCATTACATCCATTATTACCTTCTTTAATTGAAGCTTATGTTAACTCTATATTAGTTGTACCAAATAAAACATCACAAGAATTAGCTGTTAATCAGCCAATTACAGAAGAAGATATTTTAAAAGTTTTTGGTGATAAAGTATTAGACCAGTCTGGAAATGAGTCTTTTACAGCCCATCTTTTATTATTGTACTATTTACTTTTATATGAAGAGACTAGTATGTCTCTGGCTTCTCACCCCAATAAATTACAATTAGTAGGTTTACTAAGGTACAAAACTGAATTTCTGGCTGATATTCCTATTCGATACATAGTCCAACAAGCAGAAAAGGAACATCCATATTCAAGTTTGTTTTCTACTTTGTTAAGACTATTGGCTACCCATTTTCCTCATTTATCTCTAGTTGAAGACTGGATGGAAGATACAACGCCAGAGAGTCAATTTGTATCTCAATACAAGTCAAAAGAAATAACAACAGATATAATAGAAAATTGTATGTAGTTATTATTATTCTAATTGTCATTAATTTAAATATTAATTTACTATTTAAGGTTTAAGCATGATGGTTGAATGTCCTGAAAGAGCTGGTATATTGTTAAAAAGACTATGTGCTGAGCGTCCAATTAAAATTTGGCCATTAGCACCAACTATACTGAAATTCTTACTAAATACATTAGATCCTAATGTTTCAAGGTATATTCAAGGTAAGACTTTGTTGATTCTGATGAAATCTTAACTCTCTTCAGTGATTTATCTATATCCTAAATTTATCTGAGTAGCTGTTTTTATTTTTAAAAAATTTAAAATTTCATTTTCAACTGCTATTTTATGTGTTATATACTAGAACACTACAGGACTGAATATTATTTAACAGTAATGTCTTTCTTTTTTCAGAGTTATACAAAAAAGTATGGTTAAGACTTAATACAGTTTTACCTCGTAGTTTATGGGCCCTTACTATTAAGGCATTACAACATAATAATGGAGCAAGTGCATTGAAAGAAGAGAATTTAATGCAGGACCCTTTACAAGTATTACAATGTGATGCTAGAGTTTATAGGTATTAACCATTATTCCATGTAACCTACTAAGATGATGTGATCTATGTGTAATTCTCACAGTTACCCTCTACATAGCTCATAGATTATCAGAAGTAACCAACTTTTTATACCATGTTTGAGTATGATTCCCTTTTTTTAACCTAACTTAACTATGGAGGGGGGACAGTTCTAAAGATTGATGAAGTGCATGGGTGAGCATGATGTAACTCACAGTCACAAGAAATAAAGTGAACATATCAAAGGGCAGAGACAAATTGATTGATTTAGTTACTGCAGCTAAAAGCCTATATGGTTTGTCAATTTCTAATAAGTACAAAATATTTTAATTTTCTTTTCTTATTTATATTTTTGTATCACTGATATATGTGGCATTTATATTTTGCATCATAGTGTGCACTTATAAAAATGTTGAAATATGCTGTGTATAGAGTAGGGAGGTGAATGGGTGTTCAAACTTTTCCCTTGGTATTATTTTACTATGGGTATATTAGTTAATATGAAAATGATTAGAAAAAAAAAATATATATATACAATTTTGAAGTATAAACTTCTCTCTATCTCAGTGGAAATATCTGTGTATGCCACAATGATAATTTAACACAATTAAATGTCTAATATTTTGTTGATTCTAGAAAGTATAATATGTTATACACTATTATATAATATCCTTACTGACCATCTAATAAAATATATAATATGATTAATTTTATTACTAGTTACATTTCACATATTTAACTTGTTCTTCAGCAAATTATATATTTCAATTTTTTACATCACGTTTTCTTTGGTAGATTACATATTGGATAAATTTCTTAAATAATTATGTTTGACTAATATTATTAATATTTGTTAAGATGTCCAACAGTTTTGAGTATTGTAATTCGAGTTCTTCAATCATCATTAGCAGCATCACGAAGTCATTTAACTCGTTTAGTGAATCAAAAGTTATTCACGTCAGGACAAGTAGCTTCTACCAATAATCGAGAAGAATGCAAAAACGTTTTGACAGCAGCACAAGATAGTGCTGCTGTGCAACTTTTGTTGGAAGCTTGCCTAGAAACTGAAGATGATCGAGTAAAATTAATACTTTTATTATAATATTTTTGAGGTTTTACCCAAAAAGAAATAAAATATCTT
This sequence comes from Chaitophorus viminalis, assembly GCA_025469195.1. Classification (NCBI taxonomy): domain Eukaryota; kingdom Metazoa; phylum Arthropoda; class Insecta; order Hemiptera; family Aphididae; genus Chaitophorus; species Chaitophorus viminalis. Next base: position 23,732 of record JAIPRK010000624.1, read on the forward strand.
TATTTATTTCACCAAAAATTTTATACTATAATTCCCTTTTTCAGTTTTAATTTATCAGTTATGATATCAAGCTAATTGATATATAAATATGACATATCAATTAGATTCATATTAATTTAATTTATATTTTGCGTGTAAATTGGATACATATTTTCTAATTTTCTATTATGATTTAATTAAATAATATTTGTTAACATAATCTTTAATATTAATGCTATATCATATTATTAAAAAAAAAAAAAAACTAAACAAACATATTCAACAAATATTTTATTTGTTTTTGGTATAACATATTAGGTTATTTATTAGGTGATTTTGCTTTACATTTAATTTAAATATTTCGCTTTTTAAATTACAGAAATCATTTTCTAGTGTGATGATTTTGAGAGAAGTACGTGGTGTTGTTTGTTCATTTTTACATCAAATGTTTATTGCTGATCCTCCGCTTGCAAAATTAGTGCATTTTCAGGTATTTTTTAAATTATTATTAGTTATTACTTATTAGTTGGTAATTAATTGTAATTATTTCTTAACAGATTATAGTATGTATTATTAAATTTAAATACTCAGATATAATTAATTGGTTTTTTATTATTTTATTTATTTATTTGTTATTATTTTTTTTATTGATCAGTTTTTTAAGAAATTGATCCCCTCATGTGAGTTTTTTGGATGTTTGGAACATACTGTATTTAGGTTGGATGAAGGGTAAGTGGTAGTTTCTTCTCTCAAAACGAAACAGATGGGGGCTTGATTCGAAAGAGCAACTATGCATTTATATACAGCCGCCTTATCTCGCATTACCACATTTATTCATTTATAAAACCTTTATTAAATTAATATGAAAATAATCTGAAATTGTAACTACACTCTAAAAATATTATAATTTTTTCAGGGGTATCCTAGAGAGCTACTGCCTGTTACATGCGTTGGAATTCCATCAATGCACATTTGTTTGGATTTTATAGCGGAACTTCTTAGCCAACCAGATTTTCAAAAACAAATATTTGCTATTGATCTTATCTCTAACATTTCCCAACAGTATCCACTGCCAAAATCATTAAGCTTAGCACGTTTAGCTATCAATACAATGTATACTTTTCTATCAGGTACTCTATAACCATTTCGTTCTATACTTTTAATAAGAACACGCTGTGTGATGGATATAAACTAGTTTTATATATGCATATCCCTCCACTTCTGAAAAAGAAACTTTAAAGCTATGAAAGAGCAATATCTGCTTTTTATCAATGAATAATCACAGTTCCGATCTCTACCACTGTAAAGAGATCTGGTATATAAAAAAATTCAATCGACATATGCAACACTGGTGTCTTCTAATTTTAAATACAGTAAATTTCAAATAACTGTTTTATTTGTATTTTAGTGTTAACCCAGGAGGATCGCCGAGAACTATACATGCCTACGTTACCAGCCTTAGTTAGAATTTGTCAGGTATTTCCAACCCTTAGTGAAGACTGTATAACATTCTTAAATCAATTAGGTCGCATGTGTGTATCAGTTACATCTGTACGTTCAGATATATTTTTACTTCCTGCTGCAGCCCAAAGTAGTGAAGAAACAGAAGGACCAAAATTAAGAATGAGACGAGTTCCTAAACCAGATATTTTTGATGAACGTACCGACATAGCTGTGGCAAATAAATTATTTGCTCAACAAGTTGAACTTACTGTAAAAGAAATATTTCAAAATTGTTTGGAAAATAATGCAAGCGCTTAATCATTTTAATTACTAAAAATATTTTATTATAAATCTGGGAATTTTATAATAATTTCAAATATTTTTATAGTTTTAAATTTAATTAATTACTAATTTTTATAATATAAATATTTATCATTTTTTTTAATTTATTTATTCTTAGTTTATAATATTATGTTGTACACACATATTTCATTTTATATAATTTGAAAAACGAAGGATATTTCATCGTCAGGTAAGATACAGAGAAGGAGGAAAGATTGCCATTTTGATCTTTTATTTATTGCTCTTATAAAAAGAATACTGATGAAATGAAAGTGGTCAGGTGAATTAGTCTATATTTCTAAAAATTGCTGATATAGTGGAACCCAAGTTCTTGATGAAGTGGGTTTAAAATTAAGTTAATAATTATCAGCATAAATTGTTATATGGGTTGGAAGTGAAAATTTCAAATAATCATGAATTAAAAAAACTAGAAATCTTTTGAAAATGGTTCCACCTACAGTGCATAAAAGCATTCATTAAAAATGTCATGTCTGTTCGAAGATTTTTGTCAAAAAATAGTACAAAATATTTAGTTATTTTTTTACTTTCAGTTTTTATATAATTTTTACTTTTTTTAATTATTCAAAAAGCGACATTTCTTCAGAAACATTCAATAATTATGATAATTGGATCGGATCGGAGCAATCCCTTTGGTCGAAATTATGTATACAATACAAATGCATGAAAATAAAGAAATAAAAGTACTTACCAATAATTAACCAATTCCTCATTTTTCACTTGAAATCTAAAAATATATAGCTACAAAATTAATTGGGATTTTTTGTACCATTCTTCAATTTTGTATTATTAATTATTGTGATTGAAATGTATAATATTATAATATACCATTGTTCATTATAATATATGGGAATGATTATGTAACTTATATATGAATTAAATGAAGTATGCTGATCAGACATGAAGATTTCATATTATATAAGTATAGGAGATATAAAAACATGATTATAATATGAAAAATTTCCATGTAAAATGAAAGCCTGGTACTGTAGAGCAATGGTGGCCAAACTACGGCCTGCCATAATTTTCTACATGGCTGACAAAAGTATTCTACAATACAGCACTTGTGTATCTATATTTTATACTTAAGTTAAAAAAAAAAAATTAAAACTTAAGTAAACTGCAAACTGTTAAATATTAAATAAAGCCATTAAATTAATATATTTCAAAGTAATAATATGAAATTACGTATAACTTCAAAGGAATTTAAAGTTTATGTAATTTTTTTTTTTTTATGACCCACGGTAAAAACGTTTGGTACTACTGCTATAAAGTATACCAAGTAATTTCAAGAAAAATAAAATGTTAATAATTTTCAACATAATATATTAATCATTATCATGAATTCATGATGTTATTGTAGTGCTACTTATTTTTTAAATATATATTTATAAGAATTTTTTTGTGTACTACCAAAATATTTAGATTAATGTCATTAGTCAAAATCATGAAACTTAATAACAATTAAATACAAATTTCATTAAATGACAATTTTAAATTTTAAGATCAACTAACCATTCTTAAATTAGAGCATATAATTAATGTAGGTTAATAAAATTAGAATACATCAAATTAAAATTTCTATTTTAATAATATTACAAATATATACATTTTTTAAAAATATTTTTCATGATTATTTTTTTATCTATTATTTGTATTTTAATTGTCATCTGTTTCATTGTCACTATCAGTATTGTTACTTAAATTCTTCTTGGACACTTTACTTTTTTCTTTTAAAGCTTTTTTTCTCTTTAATCTCTTGGCTCTTTTTTTAGCTGTACGTCCTTCAGCTATCTGCTGGTTTTCTAATATTTTTTGTCTGTACGCTTCTTCCAATAATTCCTTTATTGAATAAAACATTTATTACAATATAGTAAATGCATTTCTATTAAATATCTCACCTTATCTGCTTTCAATTGTATATGTTTTTGTCTGGCATATTCTTTGCGCCTTAAATGTCTATATACATGAAATTCACCACTTCCAGCTCCTGCACTTGATCCCATAACATTTCTAACAAATTCAGGAACATGAGGTGTTTTCTTATCTGAACGTGGCTCAGGTATATACACAGGTTTATCCTTCATAAAACATTGAAATTGCCAAAATTATTATGTAGTCACATATATTTAATAAGACACATAACAATGTATCTGTGTATAAAGTATTACTATAAAATAGACAAATGAAAATTACTGAAACATTTTAAATAAATTATTAAAAAAAAAAATTGAATGTCTAGTTATTTAGAGTATAAAATTAAGAGCTAGCCTAAATAAATTGTAAATTAATTAATATTTAAAATCTTAAATCGAACTAAACTATAATAATATAAAATACTCACTGGATTTTTCATAAGTCTTTCAAGTTTTAAACGCTGTAAATCTGTAGCATTTTTAACTAATTGTTTAATTTCAGTAGTCTTCGAGTTATCATTATCAATTGCCTCAGTCATTATGTTGGGAATAAACTAATAATAAAACTAGAAAAAATACGAAAAAGTTTACAGTTGTGGGTTAAATGTTAAATTTTAAAAACCATTAATATACTATTCATCATTTGATTTGACTTTTGTTTATTGTATTTCACCATTTATATATCTGCAAAAACTAAATATTATTACCACGATTTAAGATATCTTATCTATTACTATCACAAATTTAAGAATTCAACTTTTTAATTTCTTTGATGAATCGTACATACAAAAAAAAACGTTATCATGAGATGATATAAATATAAAATAATATAAACTAATATTTTTAAAATTATCACTTCTCGATACAATTTTTATTTATTTCACCAATCTTTACAATTTATATGTTCTTATTAAAAAATCAACGTTGAACGCAAAAGCTAAACTAACAGATTTAATTAATATTTTGTAATTCAACTTTACATTACTTATTTAAGGATTAGCTTCTAATAACTTTTAAATCATACAGTAAGTATACTGCTTTGTTTAAATATTTTTATAAAACATATATTATATACCTGAAAATTATAATTGTTATGTATAAAGATGTATTTCTATTTCGTTAAATTATATTATCTTTAATATTACCAATTTAATATGAATTTATGAACTTTCATTTCTAGCAATAATATTTACAAAAGAGGTAGAAATTCTATGAACAATTTCTATTTATATTATTTCTTGTTGTATAATTTGATTTAAATCTACAGAACGATATAAAAAATATAAATGTGTCAATATTTTTTTATACTTCAATGGTGATATGATTTAAATTATTTTATTTAATACTGACCTACTCTGATATTCATTTCAATATATTCTACATTTTTCTAATTATTCTGTTAAAAAATGAAAAAATAATCAATGTAATAATAAATATTAAATTGTACTATATTATTAATTTTTATGAACAAAATTTAACAGTTAAAATTAAAATCATGGTCAAAAAACGCAAAAGTGTATTAAAATCTTCAGCACAAGTTGTGGATTCACCTATGAAAGAGCCAAGAATTATAAGTAATGATCTTAATAATGTCATTGCTCTGTAAATAGTACAAAAAATATATATTTTTTTTAAGGAGGTAATCATTTAGAAAAAGCTCGTAACAGTTTAAATGAAGCTCTTGATGTTATTGCAAAGAAAGAGCAAAAAAAAGCAGAACTTGCTACAGAAAATGATGTTATAAATTTGTAAGTAGATTAATTTGTTATCCTACATTATCAAATCTTAAATTTAGTTATTCTCAAATCCTTATTTTTAATATTGGCTAACAATTGTGATATGTTATATCAACTGATAATTATAAGAGCTCATTTGCAAAACGATTATAACACTTCTAAATAACTGAATAAAAATGGAATTTAAATAATTTTAAACTTATTTTATTTATACATGAATATTTGATATATAAATATTACATTGAAATCAACAAAGTTGTATTTTTGTTTTGGCTATTATCAGAATTTCAATATTTTTCTATTAATTTAAAATTTATATAGTAAAAATATTTTGTTGATTAATTTAAAAATTCAATATAATTTGTAAAATTTAATCTCTATGATCACAATATGATTTTCTTGATGCTAATCATCTAAATTAAAATTCTATAATTATTTTATATTATATTTTGAATATTTATTTATGTAATTTTAGGGAAGAAAATGATGCTAATAAGCGAATAAAGAAAAATGAGAGTAAAAATGAAGTTAAAGATTCATTGGTCTTAAAACTACGAGATCGTAGCATTGATTTAGCTTCATTTACTAACAATACAGCTATGTATCCTATATGTCGAGCTTGGATAAAAAATGATCCATTATCTGCAAGGTGATATACTTTGGAGTGATTTTTAAAGTATGAAAGTGATAACACTAATAACACTGTTTAACATTTTAGACAAGCGAAAGGAAAGAAATCCGAAAATTTGGAACGATCTCTTAAAATAGATAATGAATCGTCTACTGTAGAGGATTATGTATACAAATTGCCGCCACCTAAAAGTAAATCGGAAATAGGGTTTGATATTAACCTTAAAATGCCAAAAAATCTTCCAAAGGATGAAACAACTACTTTGGATGTTCTAATTGTAAGTTAAATTATATAGTTTTCATTTTTATTATTATTTATATATTATATCAATTTCTTCTTTTTAGCCTATTGTGACAAAACCATTCTTCCTAACTGCAGCTTTATTTTTTGTTGTCTTTTTTCTATCTTCTTAACAATCCAAGATTCTTACACTCAGTCCGTCCTTCAGTATCTAGCTCATTATCTAAGTTGGCTGTTTTAAGTTTGATCACTTTAAACTCCATATGAATTGGGCTAGAAATTGAACCAACTTACTCTATTGCATTTCATAACTTTTACTCTATATTTCCACTTTTTCACTTAGCTCTTCTAATTCTTCATTAGTTTCTACATTTTTTTGCTTTAACATTAGCATAAACTGTCATATTAAACATCATTATTAATCATCCTAAAAACATTATTTTTAAGCGAGTTATTAGGTTTTTTAAAATCATAATATGGAAATACTCATAACTCACTTAATAATTAAAATATCGTAAAAAAACCGCCGTGAAAATACTGATAATGTTCTTCTCATGATCATTGATAATAGGTCAGTTTACATTTATATTAAAGATAACAACACAGCATTTGAACTGTATGCAAATTTGCTAAATTGTACATTTGTAAGACTGAGACAATACATGCGGGTGTGGCGTCATCATAATATTGTATATCTTTCCTTATAATACTTTTCCTATGTTCACATTTACAAATTACCAGGTTTAAATAGAATTTTTTACATTTTATTTTTCTCCTTCACAAGGTGAAAAGGCATAACTATAATTTGAGGGGTGGGGTCATTTTTTTAAAAAGACAAAAAGATAATACACAATAAAAAAAAAGTAATTTATTAACTTAAATTAGAAATTAAATATTGTAAATTTTTTTAATTAAATGACAAAGTTCAACTTTTTTGTTTTGTTTTGCAAATCTTGAAACAATGTCATCAATGTTAATGGTTTTATCTTTGTAAATATTGAGCAATGGAAGATCAGTGATGCGTTCCTCTCCCATGTTTGCACAAAGCCACATCTTATGGAACTTGAGAGTAGAAAATAATCGCTCTGTTGTAGCAGTACTTACAGGAAGTGTAGCAAGTATTTGCAAAAAAACAAATATTAGGGTAAATCTTTGTTATGTAGTTCTATTACATAAGGTAAGGATTCTGGTAATTTATTACAACTTTCTACTTCACATTTCCATTTTGTGAACCAAAGCTGAAACTCTGAATAGAAATTACTGTATCATTTAAATAACATATATTTTTCTTTTTTATCTTCTCATGGATTTTTGCACCTTAATTTATTATCACCTGAGAGTACTTTAAATACTCCACCCTTTCAAACTTGTGTCTTACTATTTCTAATTGCATGTGAGGTTATCATGTTATTTGGATGATATTTTTTACTTTGGTTTTCTTCATGTATATTCAGATTATTTCTTTTCTTCAACTGCACATTCATCGTTTGTATTATTTTCTTATTTACTTATTTACACAAAGCTATTCTAAGATATTTTTTATAGGGTGTTAACTTTACCATATTTACAACTTACCTTTTATCATTTGACTGGTCATTGTTGTTTTTAGTAAATAATTTTTAATAGCTTAACAATTTTTATTTTACATCACTTAATATTTAAGCTATAGATTTTTATAAATTGGTACTAAATATGTTAAAAATATACATTGTTATAAACAGTTTGATCAAGTTTGGCACATATTATTTTTATGCGAATGTATGTGCTTTTATCAATCTATTTTGTAGAACATTATAATTGGATCTTTAAGTTTAAATTTATTAATTTTTGTGTATTTATATTTAAACTATTTTAGAATAGTGACGAAGTTCCTACTACTACTGAATTACTTAATGAACATAGAAAAAGATGGGTTTGTATACGACAACAATGGATTAAATTCAGTAATGAAAATGAATCACGCTATGCAATGTCAAAAAGCATTTTGAATTCAATGTTAAACAAGTAATTTTAATACATTATTTTGTAAATAATATATTTCAATAATTAAATATAAAATTAATAAATTGATAACTTACTTGTAATATAAACCATTTAATTTATTATAAAAATTTTAATTATTTTTATTTTATTACTTAGTCTTGATTTTTGTAATCTTTAAAATTCTAAAATTGCCATATTGGTCGTTAAATCATAATTGTATTATGTTTATAATTTAGGATTTTATGTATTTATTATTTTATAATTATAATTAAACTTTATTCTTAGAATTTCCCTTTACTATTAAGTATAAACTATTAGGGTATACTATTTCGTGCAAACATTATTTTGTCTAATGTCTTGATTTTTTTCTTATTCTTTAAATTTTAGTTTGGTATTTTATTCAATTTATAGATTAAACATCATAGTTCCATGAAGGCATAGTTTTAGATTTTAACTATTGCATTTTGAGTTATCTTTTCTTCTATTCTAACTATATCTATTTTTCTAAAATATTTTGAACGTATTTTCTTTTTAAAGTATGATTTATAAATATATTTATTTATAAATTTTATTGTTTTGTTTTAATATCATTGTGTTTACTTTTCATTTTACAGAGATAATACATAGACAATGTTTTGTGTCAATTTACCTGAATCATAATATTTAAAAACATTTTAGTTAAGCATATATTATATAATATTGTATAAATTACAACAAAAAATAGTTATATTTTAAAATACAAATGCAATGTTTTATTCTTTATACAATTTCATTTTATGTATCAAGTAATAATTTTTGCAATATAAATAATGATTTTATTAATAAATCTTCTACAATGGTAATAACTTAAAAACATAAGCATCATGATCTAGATTATAAGAAGCAATTTTGTAATTTTGGTAAATTGTATTCAAATATAAATAATTATTTACACATTTTGATTTGTTAAGCATTTTGTTTTAATAATAATGAATATTTTTTAAGAATAAGGCTTATCAAAGTATACTTTTCTTGGAGCAATAAATTGGGTTCCAAATTGAACCTTTTTTTTAAATAAATAATCTATACACAAAATGCATAATAAGCTTATATACTGAGGGTAGAAGTTAACATGAAGGATTTGATTAAGCAGTCGCCCAACAGCAACACTTAGCTTGATTCTTCATTTATTAATTTTTTTTTAAATTTTGAACGGAGTGATGGAATCTATTGATTTTACAATGATGAGTATTTTTTTTTTTATGTCTGTCATCACGTTTTGGAGCAGTAAAAATGCTTCGATTTTCTTAAACAGCAACTTTTCTGAAAGGAAAGTAAATGTAGATGGTACTTTGGCAAGTCAAAAATCAAACTTTTTTAATACTTTTTGAAAAAATCGAAAAAAAGATTAAAAATTATGCAAATTCACGTTTTTACACAAAACATTTTTTCAAAATGCTCTAACTCAAAAACCAAAAACCGCAATAACTTGAAATTTTCACCAAATCTTTATATTGGTGTTCTCTATATATGGTTAAGTTTTCAAAGTATTTTGACTTATTTATAGGCAATTTAAATTTTAGATTTTTGTAAAAAAAAATTTTTTTAAACATCTATAAAATTTAATTGGCTCGCCGAAAACTCTCGAAAATTTAATACAATGTTTATAATAAGCTTCACTTATCGTCACTAAAAAATATCGGAGATCGACCAAAAGGAAAAAATTTTATGACCGTTTGAAATTTAAATTTTTACGAAATTGCATAAAATAGCAATTTATCGTCAAACGATTTTAAATATTTATTATAATTCAAAAAGTATAAGTCCCAGAAACTTGAAATTTTTACCAGTTTTTATGATAAGCATTTCCTCTATGTCATATTTTTTTCAAAATATATAGATTTTTAAGCCACCTATAAGCATTTAAAATATTCGAATTTTTTCATTTTTTTTTTATAATCAATGATAAAAAAAAATTGACTAATACAAAATACTTGAAAATTTAATATACGATTCCACACAAGTAGTTTTTATTGTCATTCAAAAATCATCAAAATCCATATGCACAATTTTTTTTATAAGCGTTTGAACAGCGAATATTGACATAAAATTATATGTAAAATATAATAAAATATATAAAATTATAGACTGACAAATCATATCGGTTTTTTTAAAATGCTCTAACTCAAAAACGAAAAACCGCAACAACTTGAAATTTTCACCAAATCTTTATATTGGAGTTCTCTATACATGGTTAAGTTTTCAAAGTATTTTAACATATTTTGACTTATTTATAGACAATTTAAATTTTCGATTTTTGTAAGTTATTTTTTTGTTTAGATATCTATAAAATTTTTTTGACTGTCCGAATACTCTTGAAAATGTATTAAAGGATTTATCATAAGTTATACTAATTGTAACTAAAAAGTATCGGAGATCGTTTCACTTAAATTTTTTTTATAAGCCCATAAAGTACAAATTTGTATAAAATATGTTAAAATCGCGATAATTTGCAAGTTATTTTGTAGTTGAAAATTCATAAAATTTTTTCTGTTTATACTTAAGGTTCAAAATTTTAACACTAGATTGTCCATAAGCTACTCTTCAAAAATCTTTAAAAAAAATTTCTACCGGACTTAGAGGAAAAAAATTAATGACTGTTTGAAATTTAAATTTTTACGAAATTGCATACTATTGCATTATAATTCAATTTAAATATAAAATAGTATATTATTATATACACATTTTAGACAAACATATTAACTCCGTTCAGAATCGTTATTCTTATACAATGATCTCTATCATTGCATTCAAATTTAACAAATCCATTGTAATAATGACCTTTCCTATAAACGAGGTGCACTCCACCCCAACTGTACAGCAAAGCTAGGCCCATCCGTTTTTTTTTTTTTTGTCTGTTTGGGATATGAGTTTATTTGTTATAGATCATGATACCATTTTCTTTTTAACCTATAATAAGGATTTCCTAATAGTGTTACATATTAATTACACCGTATTTGCGGTGCCGCAGCGGCAAAAAACGGATGTGTGCATCGGGCCTAAGTGTTCCCAAAATTAATCTACCCCATGCAGACAACTCCTTTGGACCTCTTAGATCCTAATCTTTCCTCTGCCATTATTCTCGACAATCCCCCTCGCCGTCTCAAACGGAACTGGTCTCGTGACTTACTTAATCAGCCTAAAGCAATAAAACAAAAAACTAAACTAAACAAAACAAAAATTAAAGAATTATTATTGAAGTAGTGTCACTGGATGCATTCTTCTATCACGTCATCACTCCTTGTACATACTATTCTAAAATTTACTTATTATATCAATTGTATACAGATTGTAAATACTTCTAATAAATAAAAAAAGAAAAAAAATATAATGTAATAAGAAGAAATTAATTTTAACATAAAAATATTGTAAATTATTTTAAAAAATAATCTGATATAGGATTATATTGTATAATACCACGGATTAATTTACGAGTAAATATATTGATCTGTGATCACAAATAATTAATGACTATACTAAAATTCGTTATTAATATAAATGTTATGGCAATGAACACACATATATATTATGTTCATTAATTAAAAATGGGCGGGTACTGTATAGTTTGACTTTTATTATACACAAGATCGCGCTAAAACATATACCGCAGCATGAGAAGGTTTGTGCTTCACTTATCATACGTTCGTTGCATATCCAATTCCACTATCGGACTATCCAGTATCCAGTATGATATGATATTTTAATATTATTTAATATTTATTCGTGTTCGAGGGTTGACTAAGGTTCATGATACCATAGAAAGTTAATTAAGTTAATTTCGAAATTTGTTATATAATATAGCTTAAATACCTCGAATATAATATAATAAAACAATAATTAAATTTACTATTCAGTTTTCAAGTTATTGCATATTAATAAAATTTTTAATTTACCACAATGTTTAGAAAATTAAACTCTGTACTATCTATAACGCAATTTGTAAGTAACAATTTGTAACTATAATGTTATTAATTTATTCTTTATTTATTAATTATTTTCCTAGTTTTTATACATTCTTCGATTTTGATTTTATTAAGTATCAAAACCCTGAATTTTACATATAACTGCTAAATCATTAAACTGTATTAATTGATTAAAAGTCACTTGGGTAAACAAAAAAAATTTCTTTCAAGAAGTCTGAAGATTATTTTTATGCTTGTATATGAACTTTTATTTGTTCTAATAATTTATTGTATTTCAGCCTCATATTACTCAACACTTCCAGAACATTCTTAAATATAATCGGAATGCAATTTCTTATTCAGCTACCAGATCATTTTGTAAGTATGAAAAATAAAAGTTTAATAATTTTAACAGTTTCATAGTAGTTATATCCATAGACCAATTAACTAGTTATTAGGTTATAGTTATATCAATGTATTACATAATACATTTCAATATTCATATACTAACTTATAAATTAGAATTATTATTTTATAATCCTTAATGCAGTCAATTATGCTTTGTTGGTTTCTTACAAGCTTTGGTTATATTGTACAATTTGTATAAATAATTATCTAACATATTTACTGCAGGTTACAGTTTTGCTTTTTTCATCAAACATTTTGTTGATGAGTTGACAAATGTATAACCATATTAAATATAATTTAGGTATAATCTATTTTAAATTCTGAGTGAAATGAACGATGAATTATTTTATTATTTGTGTTCTTTTTTTTATCTATTTTATTTTATTTATTTTTTTTGTGTGTGCACACAATTTTGACTAGAAGGAGCACCCCATATATACTGACCTATAACTTTTCTGAAAGTGAATTTCATCTGCTTGAAATTTTTTAATCCTTCAATATTTTATGTAGGAATCAATATCGATATTTGTTATATTAGTTGTTATTAAAAGCAAACAATTTATTGGGTACTTATATCTATATATTATATTAAAATTAATTTTTATTTGTTAGTAGTTTCTAAAAAAAAAATTTTGGAAATTTAAAACCCTAAAGGGTTGTATGAAAAAATTTGCCTAGCGGGTCCGCTTAAGATATGAATATCTAGTATAGTTAGATAGTTTTGTTTTTTTAAGATTTTCCAAAATTCAACCCTTTAGTAAGTTAAAAATGGTAAAAATTGCCTGGCTGGAACCATTGAAGCTTTGAATCAATAGTTTTGTTGTATGATATAGAGAACAACTACTATAGTGCAGCATAGGTATCTTGGTTCATTACAACTCTCAACTTGGTGTTATTAATATTGATATAGGTAATCATATTACTGGTTAATTAAACTCCAAGCATTGAAAGCTTGTATTGTATATTATTTATTTTTATTAATCTAAATTAATCCACTTCTATTTCTCTGAAAATGATTTTTTTTCAAAAATTATAATACATTGGTTCTAAATTTAAAATATCAATACAGCAATATCATTCATCCATTCCTGTATCTTACCCAACGTAGGAGTCTTGCCCTTTTTATAAATATATGATTTATTAAGTATTATTCATCAATAAACTATAAAATATTTTTTCAACCTTTTAAAGTATGTGAAAATAATCACAATTAATATAATAAGTTTACAACAAAACATAATGACATTATGTGTTAATTAAAATAAATACTATCATAGCTAAGGAAAAAAATTATATCTAAATGTATATATTTATTGGGTAAGGTGACATTTTGATCCGTAGTCACTTTTTGATCTGGTGTTTTCCATTGGGACATTTTGATCCGTTTTGTAAAAATTCAATTTTTTTGAACGGATCAATAAGTCCTCTAAAAGATCAAATTGTCTCTAAGAGACATTTGGATTCATAAACACTTTTGATCAATTTTTTTCATTGGAACTCGTTTTTTTATACTGTTCGTAATTATCAGGACGAGGTTTGTAAGATGGATCATTTTTGGAGAGTCTACCGGTTAAGTTGAAATCTGTGATTTGAAAATGTAAGAAATTGATAAGAAAATGTCTATGTTTTTTGTAAAATTAAGGGCTTTTTCCTTTTATTATTTTCAATATATAAATAACTAATCAAAATAGTTACAAAACTAAAACAAATTATTCAATTAGATGAAGCCATTTTCGAGTTAATCCACCCTGTCACCCCTAAATACGGTCCTGGTAGTTCCATTTAACGAGGTTTCTGGATAGAACAATGACACAGGGGCCAATGCCCTAATGCCCCTAACCATAAGTCATAATCCTTGTTAAAATGTTAAAAGTAATTATTTGTTGATATATTCAAAGATATTACAATATGTCTAGATTACTATTATAGTACAATAGGAGGTACTTACAAATATCATGAAATAATAATATAATTATTATAAATATTATCATATATTACTATAGACACGTTTAATAATATAACCACTCACTTATTTTTATAAAATACAAACTGACTAACTCGTTTTCGCACGGAACATTCATGGCCAGGGTATAGTTTATAACAGATTTACATTATTGAAAACTTAGCCCTGTACAGACCCATGCCAATTGGTTAATGTTAATCTGAAGGCGCCCAAAATAATTTTTTATGAACGTAGAAGCTGTGATTGAATAGCATGTACTTAAAAAAAGTAGGTTCCTCCTCCTGAAACCTTTCTTTTCGAAATACATCGTAGGAGCACTAAATTAACCCAAGCCTAGTGGTGACAAACTCTTTAATCAGGCTTTGGCTATGTAACGTATAATTCTAGGCACCTATTATTATACATTTATATATTAATTTTATTATATTATACCCAGATAGAATATATACACACTGATACGGTAAACTTCATATAATATAGAATTATTAATTTATCTATTTTCTACTTTTATATATAAAAATATTTAGCTATTCTTTGGTTCGCTTTAACTCGAAAACGGCTTCATCTATTTAAATAATTTGTTTTAGTTTTGTTACTATTTTAATTAGTTATTTATATATTAAAAATAACAAAAGGAAAAAGTCCCTAATTTTACCAAAAACATAGACATTTTCTTATCAATTTCTTACATTTTCAAATCTCAGATTTCAACTTAACCTGTAGACTCTCCAAGAATGTTCCATCTTACAAACCTCGTCTTGACAATTACGAACAGTATTAAAAAACGTGTCCCAATAAAAAAAAAACGGATCAAAAAGTGTCTACAGATCAAAATGTCTCTTGGAGACAATTTGATCCTTTAGGGAACTTCTTGATCCATTCAAAAAATTGAATTTTTACAAAACGGATCAAAATGTAACCAAACGAAGCAAATTGTCCCCAGTGGATCAAAATGTCCCCAAATCGGATTAAAATGTCCCATTACCATTTATTGGGATAAGATTTTTAAAATCTGATAAGAAATGTATTTACCAACATAAATAATTCTTATAAAAATAACATCAATTGTATTTTATATAGGTGTTTTATGTTTTATTGCATACTTATAATTTTTTATTTAATTTTTTTTTTTTTATAGCCCATATTCTTGCTTTTTTTTTTTTTTTTTTACAGCCTAAAATTTGTTAAATTATTTGAAAAGATATAATAATTTTAATTGCTTTACAATTTAGACCGATTAATTACAATCAGTCAACTTATTTTAAGTATGGTTGATTTGTAGTTTGATAATACTTTTGGAAAAGATTATGAGAACATAGGTAAAGAACATGTTGAAGCTGACGATTACCCTTTTTTTAATAATGATGCTTAATAAAATATATAATATTTTTAAAATCATATTTTGAGAATTTTTAGAGCTTATAAATCAATTTTCTAATTATAACAACTATAAGTTTGTATAAAATAATCTGTAATAAAAAATACATTTTAAGATAATGTAATCAATGATATTTATTTTAGTTGTTTTATTTTCAGCATTTTCTCCGGTGTCAAATATTAAAGTTCAAGAACAAGCACCAACCTTTGAAGGTAAAGCCATTGTTGATGGACAAATAAAAAATATCAGCTTGGCGGATTTTGCTGGAAAATATTTAGTTTTATTTTTTTACCCGTTGGACTTGTAAGCATATTTATTTAACATCAAAACATAAGTTTATAGTTATTTAACCTAATGATTATTAAAATTGTTTCTAGTACATTTGTTTGCCCAACTGAATTGGTATCATTTAGTGATCACATTGATGCATTTAAAAAAATTGATGTAAATATAATTGGCTGTTCTTGTGACTCACATTTTTCACATTTAGCATTTATAAATACTCCTCGAAAGGTTAATTACTACACTAAAACAAAAAATAAAAGTTTTTATTATTTTTATTTTCTAAACAACTAATAATTTTATAGCATGGTGGTTTGGGTGGATTATCGTATCCATTGTTATCAGATTATAATAAAGATATTGCTAAAGCATATGATGTGCTTGTTGAACCTGATGGTGTACCACTGCGTGGTCTTTTCATTATAGATCCAAAAGTAAACAATAATATGTTAACAGTTAGAAAAATGATTAAAGTTTGATTTAATTTTCAGGGAATAATAAGACAAATTACTATTAATGATTTGCCAGTAGGACGTAGTGTTGATGAAGTACTACGACTTGTTCAAGCTTTTCAATTTGTTGATAAAAATGGAGAAGGTAAATTTTATTAAATTTTTATTAAATTATTTCAATTTTAATATTATTTTATATTTTAGTTTGTCCAATGAACTGGAAACCAAATAGTCCAACAATTAGACCAGATCCAAATCTAGCAAAGGAGTATTTTGATAAAGTTAACAAATAAAAAATAATATTTTTAGTTCATTTTTAGATATTTTTGTAGATTTTTAGTCTTTATCTAATAAAAAACAGCCATAAATAATAAATATATATTGTACTTATAATTTCTGATTGATAAATGAATAAATAAATTGATGTAAATTAATATTTCTTAAATTCCTTAGTAGACATTTAATAGTTTGCTAATTCAGTCATGATATGCTAAACTTAAAAAAATATGAAAAATCTGATGACGTAGTTACACTCGGGAAAGTATTTAAAACAACTCTGTGGAAAAAAATTGTAAAAATATTAAATAGGAACATAAAAAAAGCTTGTTTTTTGTATATATACAAGGTCTTTCAAATTGTATAATAGTAGTTAATGTAAAAACTATAGTGTAATACCAACCATAGTTCACATAAGTATGATGTTAATTGACAAATTAATATAGGTATATAAATGTATGAAGTTGTAATAATGAACTAATAATATCCCCCAAGGTTATCTTTTTAATGTTTGCTATAGATAAATTAGTTGTCTTTTGAAGATTGAAAAGTACTATATATAAATAGGGTGCCCCTCATCAAAAAATTAGATCCAAAGCCGGGTAAATATTATGTGCGAGCTGAATCGATAGCCACAATTATTTGGACAACATTTCAAATATCCAAATAGCCAATCCATCGAGAGTCTGTTTTTTTGACTAACACAACGCGAACCTAGTGAAGTTTGGACGGCACGTTGACAGGTTCGTCAGATTTAGACTATTCTGCCGTTATTGGTTGGCGAGCAAATGTGTACGTACTACGTGGCATTAACGAAAATGACACAAACCTTTTGCGGTTGGTTCAGCTCGCACATGTATGTGCGACTTAAAATCTAGAATCCAATTCAAACTATTGACTATTTTACTAAATATTAAAAAAAGATTTCTAAGTTAGTCATATAATATTAACAATGTAATTATGTATGCTTTTGTATTTTAATTTATAATCACCTATCTAATAGGCGAGGAATTATTTTATGTTGTTATGAATCTTGATTTAAGATTAACAGGTTATAGATCATCCCATATGGCCATATAAGTAATTATAAAACACGTCCTAGAAACTTGAAAAAATAATGGCAAGCGTTACCAGCGGAATTACTTTGTTATACGGCTATTATATTCTCCCAATTAGTATTTTTTTGCTGCATTAAAATGAAAATCTTTTTTTTGTCAATTGAATTAGTCCATTTGACAAAAAAAAAAAATTGTTGAAATATGTATAATGTGTAATATACCAATAATAATAATATTTATTATTATTAATGTAGTTCTGATGGAAAAAGTAATTGAGTATCAAAGTAAAAAATGTAGCAGCAATTTCCGTTTTTGTCTTGGAGGGGATTAACATATTTAAATGAAACAGACGCTCGGGGGGGGGGGGGCTAAAATTTATTTTACATAAAAAAGCATATTTTAGGGATTAGAGAATATTTAACACGTACATTAAGCACTTTTTAATACAATGTTCACTAAATAATTAATTTCTGGGTTTTATATATAAATAACAGTACAACTTCTAGAAAATTATTCACCGACTATAGTAGCCGACTTGCATTACTTGCAATATTCTCCAGTGACATCGATTGATATCAAACGGTCCTTCAGCATATACAAAAACATTCTTACAAACCGGCGCACACATTTTTTTTTAACATTAAAAGAATATTTTCATATTTAAGGACATAAAACATCACATATCTGGTATTTTAAAAGAATATTAAGAGAATATATTGCTTATTTATTTTAATGCGACATAAAAACATCATATTTTAGGATTTTAAGAGAATATAAATCCGATCTCTAGTTATTACACGCGTCTCTCAACACGTATACTTACATCGTGGTTTGGTGAAACGAAATTCCTATCCCTGAATTTATTACTGTTACTAATTAATATTTACTATATTCAGTTATCTGCGTTGATACTGTTTCTGGTTAGTTTTTGCCGTTTTTGGTACATGCTCATGAAGTCATGCACTCATGAGTCATGAGTAATGTCCATCTGTGCATGACAGTATGACACACACACAAAAATCTATGAAACACATAGTATACATGTTGTCTACATACATAATATTAATATGTGAATTGTGACTAATTATATTATACATCATGTAGCTGAACGCTGGTGTCATAGAGCAAGACTGGTGTACTCACAATTATACGGTTATAATTTAAAACAACAATTCTGTGGGTGTACACTGTTGGTCAGTGATTTCGTATTTCTGTATATGATGAGTAATTAAATAAATAAAACCTAACTAGTAACTGCGGAATAGCACAAACGTAGCCAAGCATACACACACCCACACAAACAATATATTAACATATATATTAATATTTATTATATAGACATATACCTACTATACAAACAACACATAATATTTAATATTGTATTATATAAATAATACATTAATACAATGTGACATGTGTACACAAGAGCCACAAGATTCTTCTCTACATCGTGTACATCATGATAACAAAGATCTATTATGTCATGGTGTAAATCACGATTTAATAAATCCTAAATCGTGGTGTATATTACTTTACACACATATAAAAAATAATCAATATAATAATATGTTCTATGACATTACTGCACAACTGATAAGAAATAAACGATACGTCTGAAAAAAACAATTTATAATCATTGATAATACCTATTATAGTTATTACCTACTATATAAAATAAATAACACTACATATTTGCATTTAGCGCACTGCTTTTGTTGTTTGTTTGTTATTTTGTTACTCTTCATATACGATATACTTTAAATACACTTGTATGATTTAATTTAAAGGATTTTTTTTTATACATATATGAAATTATGTGATGTAATCTTTTGTGTTGTTATTTATTTTTAATTAATAGTTTAGAAATAATATGTGGGTGAATCCTAAAGAAGTGTTACTTGCTCATACTTTTTGGTAATATTTTACAAATAAATAAATATGTTTTTACGAGTATGAATTAGTTGATATCACCCAATTATTTTTAGGCAAACTGAAAAGTTTAGTGATTATTTTCTATTACAACACCGTGTTGGTCATGGACAGGGGAATAAATGGTCTTCAATATTAATGGAAACACTTGATAGTATATTTGAAACAAAACCATGTCCTTATAGAATTTTACACCAAACATCAACATCAGAAGTATATTATGGTAATTGTACAGCAAACTAATAATTACTATTATTAATACATTTATTGTCAATTAAAAATGGAGAAATCTAATTAAATTTCTTTTTTATACTTTTTTATTTAAGTAGATATAGGGTACCATAATTTATAATCCATGGTCTTAATTAAGTTCATTGTCTATAAAAGCCGTTGAATTCCAATATTAAAATTAGTCATATAAACCTTACTTACCTCTTTATGAATCATATTATTATTATTACAAGATTTGAAAATGTATGCTTTTCCTTATTAAAATACAAGATTTGTTATTGTAATATCATAGAATAATTTTGAGACCAAATTTATAAGGAATTATTTATTCTGTAAAATTGTTGGCAAATTTAGGAATTAATTTTATTGAAGAAAAGTTATTGGTACAATTAATGAAATATACATTTATTTTAAATGATTTAAGATCCTAGCATTTTAAAATTATTTTAGTTTATATGCAACATAATTTCTGTATGCTATCTCATTAATATACTTACAAATTATTATTATTAACAGATAAAAATATGACATACTTTTGTTTTAAAAGTATGCACTGAGATATGTTTTGTATTATTGCGCTGCTATAGATTATCATGCTTTTATTATGTATCGAAAATGTTTATTTATTAATAAAATAAGCTCTGGTCTAACGTATATATCTAAACTATTATGTACATACATTTATTTTAAAATTGTTTTCAGTTGTTTCATTTTAATAGTTCTTCAAATATATTATTTATTTTTAACAAGGATTATTTTTTGACATAATTGATCAGTTGTTTAGTATTTTATTTCAGTGGATTGCCTAGGTCCTATTTTATTAATTATAATTTGTACAATGATAATTTTTATCTCATAATTTTACTTGAATTTATTTATTATTATTTTTTTTTTAGAAATATCTTGTGCATTGACTGAATCAGATATTTTAAAAGATTGGGAGTGGTTGGTAAATAACTTGGATCTTAAAATATTTGAAAATGAAGAAGATATTTCTGAATTTGTTCTCTGTAAAATTAAAAGCTTAGTAGCGACCAATTTGTCTGAGATACCTGATGAAGAAAATTCTCAATCATTTAAAGATGCTTCGATAAAATATCATCGTCTATTCAATGTGTCTCGTGATAGTAATTTAGTATGCTATTATTCTTGTTGGTAAGATAATATATCTATTATTTACTGTAGCTATTTTAATGGTGTACAATTTGTAGTTATTTGAAAGGTATAATCCCTCGCCAAGGATGGATTTATTTGTCTGTGGAATATTTATGTTTTCATTCATATATATTGGGAAAAGAAGATAAAATTGTCGTCAGATGGATCGACGTTGTAAATCTTGAAAAAACTAATAACAACATTATTTCAGATACTATCAAAGTAAAAACTAGAGATAGAAGAGAAGTAAGCATTCATTATCTTATACACAGGAAGTTTCAGTATGATTCAATAATGAATAAATGCAATAACATTAGTTTTATTCATTATTTTTGATAAATTATATTGTTCAGTATTCAGAATTAGACAATTTTTATATTTTTGAAATCTAAATTCTCAAATTTTAAATTTTGTTTTACTGTTAAAAAAAAAATTCAATTAGCCATTTTGAAACACGGATTTTTAGAAAAATTTTAATTCTCAAAACTTTAATTAAGGTTTGTCCGTTAATTTTCTATGATTTTTTAAGTTTGTAAAAAAGTACAATAATATTATGTGTCAAATAATTTTATCGCATAATGTTGATATCACCATTAATTGATATAGAACATACAATAATTGAACAATAATATTAATTATTAAATTCAAATTTTCAAAAAGTTTAAAAATCATAATAAATTAATGACCAAACTTTAATAAAATATTTAATATAATAATTTTTTTAAAAATCTGGATTATAAAATGGCTATTAAAATATTTTATTTTTAATGGTAAAATAGAATTTTAGATTTTAAAATTTGAATTCCTAAAAAAATATTTAATTAAAATTTTGCTGTAGCACAGGACTATTTATTAATGGAGAAAAAAAAAGTGAATATTAATGGATTGAACAAAACTTATTGCAATTGTTGAATCATCTTGAATCATTCTGTAGTTAATTAATTTAAGATTTAAATGTATTTGTGTGTATTATATACAACAAATACTGTGAAGCTGAATGAAATTAACTGAAGGAAAAAAATGTGTATAATACATAGATATGAACTATATTTATACTACTGAATAATATAGAATTTATAATGTTAGTGTTTATTTCACATGAAAGTATCCAGTTGAATATTGATTATTATTTTTCTAATTCAGAGACCACTAAGCATTCATAGTTTGTTTCGGTGATACTGAAATATCTAAATTCAACAAAAAGGAAGATTTTACTAACTTAGTATGGCATATTATACAGAGTGAATTATTTTAAACTATTCAACTTTGTATGTCTATTAAAATTCTAATGATTGCTCATGTTGACACTTAATTTAATTTAATTATTATGTAAGGTATAGACACTTTAATTTGTCCATAATATTTAATTGATACTGGGCGTATTTATATATATATATTAAATATTACCATCTACTCTTATTTTGAATAGTTTTTTTTTTTTTGTTGTTAGGGAGATTTTGGCGTCTCGGCCATTATATCACAACGATTATTTTTATGAAGACTCAATTACGTGTTATAGTTTGGGTGGGGGTGGTATCTTCACTCCAGACGGCTGTGCCGCCCGGATTCAAATCGGTGACTGTACTATTATGCACAGCCACCTTAGGCCGCTAGGCTATGACAGTACTTCTATTTTGAATAGTTAAACAGTATATTTGAATACAATTTTTGAAATAAGGATATTAAATATATTCATTGTTTTTTTTTTTTTTTTTTAGTATAGCTTTAGTATGTTCCTGAATTCATCGGATACATTTGCATTGATGCAGCAACTTGTTAACTTAGCAATGAAAGGGTAATCACTGTTTTTATTAAAAATTTGATTATTATAATATTAAAGTTAAAATTGAAATCAGTCTTTAATTGTTAGGGTGTTACATGTATAGTTATAACAAAATTATATGATATTTATTTTATATTTTAAATTTAAAGTAATATTTAAAACTTTATAATAATTCTTGGTTACTAAATAATTATGGATTATATTTGATATAAAATATATTTAAAAAAAAAAAATAAATAAATAAATACATGCTATGAATCATCTAAAAATTATTTAGTTAATTGCAGTAATAATTATATAAAAAAAAAATTCTTCATACATTTTTTTTATTTTATTTATGTGATAAATTAATACTTGATTTATTAAATAAATGTCAATGTATTTTTTATTCATATTCATTTTATTTAGATTAATTAATGACGTCTGGTTTAACAAGGACCACAATCTTCTTCAAAAACTGAGGTAAAGTTTTTAATATGCTTTGTACTAGAGTTTTTGTAGTCATTCTTGTTAAAATAAAATATTTTTATTTTTTACTTCAGTAAAAATGTTTCCAAACAACAATCTTTTGTGAAACGGGATTTGGATGCAAGAGCTATGTCAGAATTATACAGGCTTCTCTTTCGATTACCCTTAACTGAAAAACTTGATGGAATCATTAATGCTCTATTGTTTACTCCATATGACAAAAAACATGTGTGGGGACAGGTATATTTATCTCAAAACTTTATGTGCTTCAATAGTAAAGTAAGTGAATATATTTCTCAATATTATAATTTTAACTTTAGTAATTACATTATGTTATATAATATTTTAATAGTTAAAGCAACCATTGAATGTTGTTATTCCATTACGTAATATTTTACTAGTTGAGAAATTTGAAAAGGTACCTAATGATTCATTATTTAATAATGCAATAATAATCACAATGAAATGGTCAAATTCTAATGATAAACCTCCAGTTTTCATATTATCACACATTGTGGACAGATCATTCTTCTTAAAAAAAGTATCGGAACTTTTAGGTAATTTAGAAACGTAAGTACTGTATTCATTAATGTAAATTAAAATTTGTATGGCATATATTAATTAAATACAACTAAATTTTATATTTAATGATTTATACATTTTAATATAAATCAAATATTTTTAGACAATCAATTTCCAAAAGCCAAATAGTTGATTCAATGTCGGATGACAAAATGAGACCGCCATTAATGTTTTCTTTTCCAATCAAAAGACATGATGATTGTTTAACTAAAATTAAACAACGTACAAAAGAAGTTGCATGGGATTTATACTTCAAAGAGCATGGAAAAGGTATTTCGATGTATAAAACCAAAGAACTAGTTCAAATGGTTTTAGCAGGCTTACCAGATTCGCTGAGATCAAATCTATGGCTAACATTTTCAGGTATAAATTAACTATTAATTTCATAGGTAATTTTTTGAATTTCTCAACAATTTTTTTAATAATTAAGAAAAATAGTGAAAAAATTGCAACAAATTTTGAACCAAGATAGAGTGTTGAACCCAGCACTACCTAGTATTTTGGAACCCATATGTTTATATTCTTTGTTTATATACCATACTATATTTATATTTCATGGATGTAAGATTTTTCACTAGATTTTTCTTCTCAGAATTTAAAATAAAAAATTTACCGGATAGTTGCTGGAAGTTATATTATTAGTTATATTAGTAAATGAAATTTTGACAAAACCAGCTAATTTTATAAATTTTGATTATAAGATATTTGCTATTTATTTGTTATTCTATAATTATTAATCATAACAAATTGAAATATCTTTTTCTTTTTTCAAAAGATGGAACATTAAAAGTGTAACATCTCTTATTAATAAATTTGGTTCTACTACTATATTATATCAACCATCATTAGGATTATAAATTAATCCCCCTAATTCTTTCATTCAAAATCTTTTTTTTCGATAGTAGTGGACATTGGTACGTGGTTTCAAATTTAAAAAACTAAAATAGTAATGTTATCCACTCGTCCTAGAAGTTTTGCCAGTCTTAATAAGCTATTTTAATAGTGTTATATAATATAATCCATAATAGAATATGGATTCCACCTAATGTGGGCATCTGCATAATATGGGCAAAGTGGTCTAGTCCCAATACAAATGTTAAAAAAACTGCATAATGTGGACATTTGATTCAGTTTATGTGGGCAATTTTATTTTACCATAGCGTTACAATACACACACATATGTATTAATAAAAATTACTAATAAATTGGATTTTGTTGTACCTATGATCAGTTTATTAAAAATAATTAAAAGCATTATTATTTAAACTTTTAGTAATGAGATTTTGTTGCTAAATACCCAGAAATGTTTTTGCACATTATCTAACGCGATAATGTCTGCATTTCAGTTTTAGCGTGACACTAAATGTTTTAAAAAGAACTCTCCCTCAAGGAAAAAGCAATGTCTATGTAAAATCTCTTCCTCCAAGCAGTTCACAGCGTTAAATGGCCAAAAAATTATGCGTTGCAAAAAATGAGTGCAAAATAATAACTTTTTTTGATATCATACATTTTTGTGTTTTATAAACCAATTTCGGTTTTATGGGCAATTACTTAATGTGAGCAAACAGGGCTAGCCCAATGTGTCCACATTAAGCAGAATCTACTGTATTCTATTTTTAGTATACTAAAAATTAAAATTTAACTACTTATTTTGTTACATAATAAATATTTTGTACTTTTCTTGATTTATATTCTTTATACCAATGAAATAATACTTAAGTTTCTTATATTATTTTTCACAGTGCTATTTCAATTATCACTTCAATTCTCCTTCATTCTTTATTATCCTTCTTTGCTAATATCATTTTTAATTTTAACTGACTAATAATATATAACAAAAATAAAAAATATAGGTGCATATCATGATATGGTAGCTAATCCAGGATTATATTATGAACTAGTGAAGACTGCTTCTAATTCCAAATCCATATCTCACGATGAAATAGAACGAGATTTACATAGATCATTGCCTGAACATCCAGCTTTTCAATCTGAAATTGGTATCAATGCATTACGTCGAGTACTCACAGCATACGCCACAAAAAATCCTCAAATTGGTAAAGTTAATTAAATGATTTTTATTAATGTTTATATTTAAATTATTTTTTTGAGTATAGGATATTGCCAGGCTATGAATATAATTGCATCCGTATTATTAATATATTGTACCGAAGAAGAAGCATTTTGGCAGTTGGCTTGTATTTGTGAAAATATGTTACCAGATTATTATAACAACAAAGTAGTTGGGGCTTTAGTTGACCAAGGAGTTATGGATAGTTTAATTGCCGATCATTTACCATTTATTCATGATATTTTATATAGACTTGGTTTAATTCAAATGATATCATTGTCTTGGTTTCTTACTATATTTCTTAGGTAAAAATAATTTTCAAAGCAATTTTAAAAACTTGAATTAGTTATAAATTGTATGTTTGATTTTATGTTTTTAGTGTTATGCCTTATCAAAGTGCAATTTACATTGTTGATTGGTTTTTTTTTGATGGAGCTAAAGTCATATTTCAAGTAGAATTTTAAAATTGATTTCATATTACAACTTATGATGCATAATTTATTATATTTTCAGGTGGCTTTATCTATTTTAGAAATGAACCAAAAACGATTAGCTTGTTGTCGGGATGATGGTGAAGCAATGCAAACTTTGTGTAATTATTTATCAGGTATCTATAATGAAGAATCAGAGCAATGTGAAATATATAAAGATGGTGATAAAATGGATAAGGTAAAATTTATAAAAAATATTTAACAATTTGTAATTCAATATTATATTACTCTGTTAAATGTTTGTGATGTCGTCAAGTAAAAAAAAACTTGTTTCCTTCTTATTATTTTTATAACTAAGAGTTTTTGCCACTAAAAATACATCATGCCACCGGTCCCTGTCATGCACCAGTTCTCTACATGGTCTCCCAAGGATCTCTTTCCAAGTGGTTTCCATTCCATTACTAATTTGACTGTATTATTTTCCCCTCTTCTCATAACATGTCCAACAGCCATTGTACTCTTTGTTTTTTAATCCAACTGTTCACTAGTATCACATTAATCATATGTATCTTCTCCAGCTACCAGTTGCTACATCGTAGATGAGACTAAGGAAATAATATAAAAAATGTATATATCTGTATAAAATAAAACACTAAAATTAGTTTTATGGTCAATTCTCTTAGAATAAAAACATTATTAAAAGTATGATATCAAAGATGTTAATATTGTTTCCTAGGAATTGTAATTATTATATTCTAAATTGTATACATTTCGGTAAAGATTATTATTTTTATTAAAATTAGCAATTTTTATTTACATTTTTTATTTTATTATTACATTTAGGTTTTACTAAATAAATTATATCCTCAATTTATATATCTATATTATATATTAGTATTCTATGTTTAATTATAAATTAAAAGAAATTGTCTAAGCAATTGAAACTACATTTTGTTTTATTGTTAAAAAGTAAAAACTATTGATTTATTCATTAATGTTTATGAGCATAAAAAAAATTATTTTAAAATTTTAAAATATATTTTTTTACAGAGTGTCTCTGTTCAAGAGTTAATCAATAATGGATACAAAAAATTTAAATCTGTGACAAGTACAAATATTGAAAATCTTCGTGTCATGCACAGACTTAAAGTGGTTCAATCATTGGAAGATGGAAATGAAAAAAATATAGTCAGATCATTAGTTCCAGATAATTACTTTTCATCGGATGAACTAATGGTATATATTTTCATTAAAAAAAAACCTAACCTATGGTATTTAGTTATTTAATTTAATGTTAAATAGTAAATCTCTTCATACAATTTTAAGAATAATAGGTATTCTGTTTGTTTTAGTAATAGTAATACTACAAACATTTATTTTTAAGGATTTGCTAAAATTTGTTAGAGAGGAAGTGGTTTCTGTACGCAAAAGAATACAAATTCAACCAACTAAAGCAGAAACTCCCATGGAACCATATGAAACATACAAAATTGACTTTTACCTGTTTGAAACGATGTTTACAGCCATATCACCTTTGGCTCAAAATAATGGTGCTAATAGTATAGCAGTCAGACTATTTAAGGTATTTTGAAAATTGAATAGTCTTTAAATAAATAATGTAATTATTCTTTATTTATTTGTTAGTTAATGGACATGAATGATGATGGATTTTTGAACTTCCGTGAATTAACAGCAGCATTAGGTCTAACATCTACTGTTGATGTATCTATGCGGCTAAAAGTGTTATATTTACTTCATTTACCACCACTTCTTTCAGATGATTTACTTACTTTAAGTGACCCAAGTAAGAGTTATTTAGCTAATTTAACTGATTTCAGTTTATAATACTACTCTAAATATTGGTTAAATTAGTTATTTCCGAAAGTGGAGCTGAATATGCTTCTGATGCTGCTGAATATTTTGATATTAATATTTCCAGTGGTACTTTAAGTAGTAAGTACTAAATATATTTATGTAATATATTAATTTCTTGTCAAACCTAATTTTTATTGATTTGTAAATATTATGTTTATATATATTTTAGCTTCGGATTTAAATGATTTAAAATTACTAAGAAATTTTGTTAATTGGAAGCATTCTTCAAAAACTCCTCAAGTTTGTTTACCGTCTATGTCTGAAGGTCGATTTGTTGCTTTATGTAAGACTATGTACAGTCTCATTGAAAATGTGCCTGTAAATCAAGAAATGCATAATAACATATCCAAAATAAGTAATTTATATAATTTATATAATCTAATTTTTGTAATTTATATTGACCTTTACTAAAAGAAAACTAAACAAAACTTTGATAAAGTAAATTCTTTTTACCATTGACCATTAAATAATAGTGAATACATTTTTTTTTTAGATTCTGAACGGAGTGATGGAATCTATTGGTTTTACAATAATGTGTGTTTTTTTTTTAATTTTTTTATTTATTTATTTATTTTTTTTTTTTTGTGTCTGAGGACACGATTTTTGGTAGTAAAAATGCTTCGATTTTCTTAAACAGCAACTTTCCTGATAGGAAAGTGAATGTAAATGATACTTGGGCAAGTCAAAAATCCAACTTTTTCAATACTTTTTTAAAAAATTACTAAAAAACAGGAAATTTTACGCAAAATCACGTTTTTACAAACTACATTTTTTTAAAATACTTTAACTCAAAAACGAAAAACTGCAACAACTTGAAATTTTCACCAAATCTTTATATTGGTGTTCTCTATACGTGGTTAAGTTTTCAAAGTATTTTGACATATTTTGACTTATTTATAGACAATTTAAATTTTCGATTTTTGTAAATTTTATTTTTTTAAACACCTATAAAATTTAATTGGCTGGCCTAAAACTCTCGAAAATTTAATACAAGGTTTATAATAAGCTTAACTTATCTTCACTAAAAAATATTGGTGATCGTTTCACTCAAAATTTTTTTATAAGTTCATAAAGCTCAAATTTGTATAAAATGTGTCAAAATCACGATAAGTTGCAAGTTATTTTGTAGTTGAAAATTCATAAAATTTTTTCTGTTTATACTAAATTTTTAAAATTATAATAAGTTATATAATTATACTAGGTTGTCCATAAGCTAATATTCAAAAATATATAAAAAAAATTTTACCGGACTTAAAAGAAAAAATTTTATGACTGTTTGAAATTTAAATTTTTACGAAATTGCATTATAATTCAATTTAAATATAAAATATTATATTATTATATACACATTTTAGACAAACATATTAACTCCGTTCAGAATCGTTATTCGTATACAATGATATCTATCATTGCATTCAAATTTAACAAATCCATTTAGGGGCGGACTGGGATTAAAAATGTCACCGGGACTTAGAATTAGAGTGGCCACATATATATACGTATTGATTGAATATAAAAAAGTTTATTAAAATATGGTCACTGTTATGAACTTACGTGAACTACGTTAACTAAATATCATAGGCACAATATAATATGTCGTATACACAGACACAATAATTAAATAATCCACATTAATGTTATTACGAGAATAATACAATAATAATAAACAGTATTCCGCAGATAATAATCGCTTATCGCGTCTTTCTTTTTCATAAAACTATATAAAAATAAGATATGCCCGACAATTATTTTTATTTTATTACTTTGTATTTTCCTATATTATGTATGTACGATTACACAATCGTATACACAATTTACCTGCAAAGCTGTATTTTGGTTGACAATATTTTCACACTAAATTTACTATCGATGTGTCCATCGAGAATAAAATTTGTTCAATATTATTATGACGAAATTTTTTATTTAATTTTGGCAACAACGACCACTGGCCACATTAGGCACTGGCCCACCGGGAAATTTCCCGGCGTCCCGGTGGGCCAGTCCGCCCCTGAATCCATTGTAATAATGACCTATCCTATAAACGAGGTACACTCCACCCCCAACTGTACAGCAAAGCGAGGCCCACCCGTTTTTTTATTTTGTCAATATTAATTGAAATGAAGATAAAATTTTAAAATATTCATAATAAATGTTTCTTATATTATATATTATTAATAGGAATGTAGGTATGTAATAATGTTCTACAGTCGTTGCCAGATAAATTGAGACGGCGGCGGCGGCGCGATAACGGAAAATCAGTGGTTCTCTGTATTTCAATATTATTACCGAAAATACATCAATAAACCAGTTTTTAGCAGCGTAGAGCAACCAGAACGGAAGAGAGAGTAAAGAAAATTTTGCAGAAAATTTTTTGCTCTGAGCCGGTTTCGAGCTGGTGACTGCAATGTGTCGTAACCAACTGTGTGACCTTTGCACCACACTGCCAGCGACTAGTTTGGGCTACACCTACAGAAAAGCGCCGCCGCCGCCGTCGTCTCAATTTATCTGGCAACGACTGTAATATATTAATTTGTATTAATGTATTAATGTAAAAATAACTTCTATTATACTCAATTTTGATCTTTAAAAGTATTTTATGGTTTCAAATTGTTTTTTTCCAATTGAACACAATTTGGAAACCAAAAATATTTCTTATTCAGATTGATAAATTAACATTTTTATTCTTGAGATTTTTTTTTTCCGAAGTAATGAATGGTTTTATATGACGTAAGATATTGCAATCTGTTTTGAGTTAGATATTATATTGATTTATTTATGCTAATCTCGCCTAAAATGTTCCAGGTGCTATTTTATTGGAACTTGGTAATTTCAATAAAGAAGATTCAATCAAGGTAAATATTAAAATAAACAACAAGACACAAGACTAATAAAAATATATTAACACACTTATTATTTTTTAACATAGTCTGATAATCAAAATAATGGAGAATGGTCTATAAATGCAGAACAATTTGTTGCTACTGCTTTAACACTCCAAAAAATGATTGAATTTCTTGGTTTACGAGCAAATATTTCAAAATCTCTCAATGAACTTAGACATAATTAAAATTTAGTGATATAACAATATTGATGGGTTATAATAATGATTATATGATACAATGTTATTTATATTTTTGACAAAAGATAATCCTCTTAGCCGGGTTTAACTTCAAATCATTATTATAAAAACATTTTAATCTACTATTATATTAAATATTATTTATTTTTATAAAATTATTGTTTATTAAAATATAAAATGTTTATCTTCCAAAAATATTAGTTTAAATTTTAATTGAATATATTTAACTGTTTCAATGGATTTATTATTGAAGTTGTATTACTTTATTATAATCTAATACAATGATTACAATAATTGATTTTATAAATTACATTATGCATTATACTTCATCTGTCATAACATTAATGGTTTTTTTTTTGTCAAATTTGGTTAAAATCAAGTATTAAAATTAATAATTACAATAGCTATTTATTTTGTTGTATAACGAAAGGAACACCTTATTTAAGTCATCAACAAATTTAAGATTTATTAATATAATTTTTCTTTATTTATAAACACCTGGTGAGTATAAGAGTTTAGATATAATAAATACATAACTAATTATTTCCAATATATTTAGTAAAAATAGGTTACAAGAAGCAACTAAATAAAATAGAATCCTCTTTTTTATATGAACACACATAACTCAAAAATTACTAATGGATTTAGTTCAGTTTTCACTAATCAATAGAACTAGTTTCAAAGACTGTTTTAATGTATAATTTATTTGTATAACTTGATTAATACAATTTCTATTTGTAATATTTCAAATTATTTATGAGATATGTATGAAGTTGTATAATTGTTGCCGCATATTGAAAATGTTATGATGCAGTGGCACTTCCATAGGATTAATGTACTTATGTCTCGAGAAATTATTATACTTCAATTATTTTGCTCAGAAACCATAAACCATCAAAACAATGTAACGAAACAAGACTCTAAGTTCAATGTCTTTGCAACAATGTAATCATTGCTATAGTTTTGACTGATCCAGCAGTTGGTCTAACGGTGCTATACCTTGCATCCCAATGATTCCCAATGATTTGACTTTTAACTTCAAAAGAATACAAATTCCCGTATCGTTTACCGTAACAATTAATAAAGCACAAACAAGGTTAAACATTTAAGCACATAGAAATCGATTTACGTCAAGATTGTTTTTCACACGGACAACTATATGTTACGATATGAAAATCTGGCTGCAGAGAAAACCCATATGTTCTTCTACCACAAGAAAATAAAATTAAAAATATCGTGTAGGTGTGTATTTACAAAATCCAAAAATGTTTTAATATTATAATATATAAGTATATTATATTTCTTATATACATATATAAATCTTCGGCGGAACCAATAAACGGCGGAATCGATAAACTCCCTAAACCACTTGGTTTAGACTCTAAAGACTTAAAATTTTGCTCAGAGATTACTTATATAACGTATATGAGTACTGCAAAAATTAAATTTTTAAGGGTCGATGGCAGTTTGAGCTCAGGATTGGATGTATAATTTTTATGATTACCACCGTATTTTATGTTGATTTTATGATGATACATTTTCTAGTAATTGTTTTGAGTTGCTATGATAGCCAAAATAACAATCAAATAATTAATATCGTAGCTTTATTTTAATTGTTTTAGTTTTCTAAATTATTCGAAAAACTATAGTGAAATTCATAAAATGTCTTCAATGCACTGACTAGACGAAATTTTTGATCGGAAAAGTTATACTATAATGTTTTATATATTGGAGTAATAATTTTAGTCAAAATCGTATACAAATACATAAAAAACAGATGCATTAAAAACCATTTTTCCAATGTTTTCAAACAATTCAACTTCTAATGGGGGCCAGGAAAAATAAAAATAAAACAATGAAGCTATGATTATGAAATTTGGTCAGCAGTTTCATACTATGTAGTATAAGCACCCACTGAGAATAAATTTTCTTTGATAAAGCTCAAAAGAAGTGAAAATTGAAAAATTGCCCGGCCGAATCAATTTTTTTTAGACTTGCCTATATTTTTCAATTTGATTTTTATTATAAACGTGTTATATGCCTGTATAATTTATGATTCTAAACACGCTATAGAAATTATCCTAAATTAGTTTTACCCAAATTGCAACAATATTTTAAAAGCATTGAAATAAGATAAATTTATTGTCAAATATATTTAATATCTTTTTTTATATTTTTGATGCAACAAAGCAACAATTTGATTTATGCTTATTGTAAGTTTTTGAAAGTAGACTAATCTGCTTGTTGCACTGACCTCTTTAATAAACAATCACCAGAAAGTACTTTGCGCTTAAATAAATCCAATAAAAAATATTAGGGAACGTGAAATTTTTCAAGAGTAAGAATTATCGTATTAGTTGTACCTATATCTATGGTGATTATTTTAAATTGTTTAACTAATATAATAATTAATTTGTATGGAAATCATGTGCGTTATATTTTGATATTTCCGCTTTAGATGTTTTATAAAATTGTAAAATAAAATTTACACAATTACCTATTATTTATATAGCGTGTTTAGAATCGTATACTATACAATGATACAGCACATTTATAATAATAATCAAATTAAAGAATATGAGTCTAAAAAAATGTAATGCTCATCGAAATGGGTTCACGCCGAAATGGCCACAATGAGATGTCCGGGTCCGCTGAAGCTATATGAGTATAAATGTTGGTCAATTGTTTTATTTTACCATGTATATAGACCACTTAAGAAAGGATTTTCCAAAAATCAACCTATAAGAGGGTGTTAAAAGAAATAGAAGAGGGTAAATTAGTAAAAATTGTCTAGTCAGAACCACTGAAGCTATGAAATTTAAATGTCAGTAGTTTTAATTTATGAGATAAAGAATCACAACTATACTATCACAGCTTTCAAGTTTCAACCTGATATTATTATCATTCATATATTTATTTCATAATCATCTTACTACCAAAGTTATTTACATGACTTTAGACCTGTGCAATAGACTGTGTGGAAAATTTTCATAGTATTAATGCTCAGCCGTAAAGGTACCAATGGAGTGATTCCATGGTCCGTAAGATCTCCAGCTGATTTAGAACCATTGGACTTTTTTCCAATTGGAATATTTAAAGACAGTTAAAAGTCATAAATCATAAGTCATAACATTTTAACACTTATCTTTTATAACTGATAACTATTACTTTTATTTTATAAAAATAAACTTTTTTTTATTACCTAACGCTTACATATTTTAAATATATATTCATTGTTACCAAGGTATTTATTTACAATAACAATACCATATTAAACACCAAACAAGTACCTAATTATAAGTATTTTAATAAAATCAATAAATTTGTTTATTTAAATATTATAATTTATATAATTAACTACGTATTTAATTCATTATTTTAAATTGGTATATCATGAAGCAATTTTTGGGAGTTTTACCTTTAAATGATGGTGTGAATTTATTAGTCACTATACACATCGTAAGTTTAAGATGGTTTGAATTATAATTTTTTTTTTTTTTATAATAATAAAGTTATATTTATTTAATTTAGACTATTGCGATAGATAGTTTATTGGTCAATTTAACTGAACTAAATAATTCTTTAGGTAAGTATTATTTAATATTATAATTACAAACTACAATGAATGGTGGCGATGGTGATGGTGAGTACTGGTTTAGTGACTGATAATAATAAATGGACCTTTAAATAAGTGGTGAAACACACATATATTGGAAGACAGACAGACCATATTTTTTAGGTATTCTTTTTCATTTTTATTTTTATGCCGACATAGGTGTATACTATATTTACATATCAATTATGATTGCTGAAATAGTTTTATACTGTATAAATACATTTTTTATACATCGACACCATAGACACATTAGTAGCATTTTTTCTTGAATTTTAATCGTTATTGGTTTTATTTATATTATTTACTTAAATTATTGTGGAAAAAGGCAACCTTGTTTATTAACATTAATTTATTTTTTAAGTAATAATTATTATTTATAATTGTCATTATCATCTTTATTGTTTTTGTGGTTGCCTACCGATATGCTATAAGGCAGCCTTATTATATCTCTTTTAATCAGAGTCGAACACCACAACAGAATATTAGTAGGTATTGTAGACAAAAAGGCTATATTTATACTCGTTAATAATAAAAGTCATAACAACAAATGAATAAAAATAGTGTATACTGTATACCTACCATGAACT
The DNA here is from genome assembly GCA_025469195.1 of Chaitophorus viminalis. NCBI lineage: Eukaryota > Metazoa > Arthropoda > Insecta > Hemiptera > Aphididae > Chaitophorus > Chaitophorus viminalis. The sequence goes on from JAIPRK010000624.1 coordinate 59,585, forward strand.
ACCTACGCTGTAACAACTATGTTGTAGACGTCCTGCATAGTATACTAGTGTGGTAAATAGTTATCAATGTTTTAATTATGACCTTTTTTTCAGTTCCATGGGTATTTTGCGTTTTATCAAGCTTTTATACATCATTGACATGGATAATTGCATTACTTGGGACGTACAAAGTATGTATAATGTATTATAAAGAGGTCGCGAATTTAAACGCAAAATACATTTTTTTCCTAAATCCTTATGCAATGCTCAGTTTGGCAAAAATATGTTTCAACTGTTTCAAGTAGTGTAGATCCATATAATTCAATTTTTATTTTGTATTTTTTGTCGTATTTAAGTACTTCTTTAATGCATTTTTGGTCATTTTTATTACTTTCAATGACATTATTTTCATATTTTTTAAAAATTATTGACAACTACACTTAATCGTCTTATGTTATCGTTATGTCATTAAATTATAGTATAAGTCAATTTAATGGTTTAAAATTAATTTTCAGTTTAATGTGATCATAAAAATACAATAACCATACATTCAAGAAACAGCTAGAAAGCATTGTTTGAATAAAATAAAAAAATGTTAGTGCATTTTTTGTAGTAATTTTTCATATTTTTAATTGATTAAATTTTCCCATTTTAATATATTTTTTACGTCATTTATTAATTTTTTTAGGTCATAACTCATAATGGCATTTTTTCTAAGGCATTTTTAGGTATTTTTTATGGCATTAAAATCCGCAAACTAACGATAACATTTACAAAAAAAAAATATATTACATTGTAGTATATGATCGATTATTTTAAGTGATTTGAAAAAATTAAAAATGACAAAATGTGTATTAGAATAATCGACTTTTTTACTAAGGGTTTAGGTGAAAATAATTGAATAATTTGATATCAACATTTTATTTATATATTAAATACATGTATATTAATATTAGAATACAGATATTAAATAAATATCATTATTAAGTGATTATGTATTTATGCGGTCCATTATAGAAAAGTATCAGTTTCATCAAAATAGCTTTGAACATGTGGGCCTTGTATGTAATAATATGGCTCATATTTATGGTTTGTGCTATGACCGATTATTTAGAAAGGTAATTTGATAATCATAAACATACAAAAGGTATATTAATAGTTTTTATATTTTATAGTTTATAAATTTTATTTCTATGACATAACTATGAATAAGTAGTTTTCTGTGATCGAAAAAGATAAACAAAATGAGATAAAATTATCGCTAAAAATTAAAATTTATTTATTTTTATGTATAATATGTTTATATTAATTTACATGGTATCCCCTCTCCGCACGACACACATACACCATCATTGGCATCATTTGTAATAATTGTAGTATTGTAAGTATTGTACTAAAAACTAGTAAATTTCGGTTCTTACCCGACCTTTTTCCCGAACGCTTTTTCTACGAATCAAAATTGTCAAATGGTATTTTTCTAGAAACTTCTTTTCCCGATGGTTATTTGTTAAAAAAATATTTGATGTGAAGTAATAAAAACGAAAAACGCATAAGTACACCAGCTATAATATGTCATGAGCACCATAGGTATAAAAAGAACATATTATTTTCGCTAAAATTAATTTTTTATTTAGTTTATTTAATTATCACTCCTAACAAGAACAATTACAGTTATAGATTCATTCATCTTTATTCTAGCAAAACATTTTTTTTTTAACACTTCAATGACATATTGACATACAACTGGGCACTGGTTATTTCTTGCAATCAGTCACAAAAATATATATTTTTGCTCATTAAATAAAATGCAAACAACACCTTTATTTATATTAGTTTATGTACAATTAATTTTACACAAAGCTTACATGAGTGCTTAAAAAGTACTAACACAAAACTGCTCACATACCATGGTGTGACAAACTGACAACTATGAGAAACGAGCTTCACTATCCTAGTTACAGTAAATATTATTTTGATTCATAGTATAATTTGGTTTTCCTCTGGTGATTATAACTCAATATATAATGATAAAACATTGATATTAATATAGATATTAATCTATTAATTACTCTAATGTAGTAACACTACACTACAAAGATTATGTATATAGGTTCTATTTAGTTTAATTTGTTGATAATAATATGAATTGATTATTATAATTTGATAAATTTGATTAATTGATGATTTTTTTTTTCATTTCGGGAATAATAACCGTCGGGAAAATGGCATTCGGGGAAAAACATTTCAGTTTACGGACTTTTGGGGAAAATATACCATTCGGCAAAAGTAGTCAGAACCAAAGATTCTCTTCAACTCTACATATGTGATCTGTTTATATGTATTTCAATATAATACGAGTATTGTACATCTATATATTATACTAGTTTAATGTTTATGGTTATACTTCATACATAAATATGTTAGCAATGTATATATAAATTACAATAATATTATACATAATCTAATGTTAATGAAGTATTTTTTACTGATTTAGCTTTGTATGTATTTGTCAACGTTGTTCTGAAAGCTTTTGGCTATACACTAATGAATGGCATATTAATGAGTGTGTAATAAATTCTAAATTAACTTCTATTGAGAAAAGTGGTGATTTAAAAGGTAAGACTAAAATAAGTATAAAGATTCTAGATTTTTTTAATCACTTAAATCCATTTAATATTAATTTGCTTTAGAAAATATACTGGAATATAATTTTGCTCAACCAATAAAAAGTGAAAAAATTGATACTAATATCTATAACTTTGATTATGTTATATTATCCAGTGCTATTGTACTAAGTAAATACTTTATAACCATAATTGATTTTCATTATTAAATATGATAAGTAACATTAAAACATTTAATGGTTAAAGTTAAGATTTAACGCGTGAAATTATTCAAATAATAATTGAACTCATGTTAATTATTCTCCATAAATGATTTTATCTAAGATAACATTTTAATTTGATATTATTTATCATTACTTACCGTAGATTCTTGAACTTCTCTTTTTTATTTTAGCACTTTTAGTATAATTATGACAGTTCAACTATTAAAATATTATATTTAAATAATGAACATATAAAAACAATAAGAAAACAAAAAAAGAACCAGACGGGGACTTGCTCTGCTGTACAGTAGGAGGTGTAGTGGACATCGTTCATAGGATAGGTCATTGGTCATTAATTCATTATAATGGATGTATTAAATTTGAATTGCATACAAAAAACGATTCTGAACAGAGATGATTTGTTAATCTAGAATAGGTACATATAATATTCTGTTTTATTTAAATTGTAATAAAAATATTAAATAATAATAATAATAATAATAACGCTTATAAAAAAATAATTGTGCCTATGTATTTCACAATCACCAATTTATACCAATGATAAGAATCTGGGCATAATTTCAATACTTCGTTTTATGTTACAAAATAAGATTGCATAATTGGGGTGCAGTTTACGTATGCTCCAAAGGCCAAAATACACCAGACCATTTGTCCACTTGACCACTTGTAAGATTATGTTGTTATTAGTCTTAAATAAACTCTGGAATATGTCCACAACAAATCCTATTAGATACATTGAAAAAATACTTAGTATTATTTACCATTATTATTTTGGCATAAATAGAATAATCATTTTGTTAATTTTATCTAAGGTTTTTTGATTTTTGGAATTTTTACTTTACTCAATTATCTAAAAGAACTTAAGGAATTACAATGTGCTGAAACTTGTCGAAGCGAACTACAATCTGCTATGATAACGCCATGGATTTCATAAGGCAACCAGCAGAATATAAGTGTTATTATCAAATGATATTTGCAAAGTAAAAACATAATTCTAGAGGTACATTTAAGTTTGTTAATATTGTAAATCATTATTCATTAGTGAAAATACCACTAATACCAGTATAATACTTGTTACAAGAAATAAACATTTCCAATTGTTTAAAAAATAAAATTCAGGAACAAACTTAACGATCGATTAATTAATGCGATAAGAATTTTGAAAATTGATTTGAATTCGTTGTGAAATCTTCTTATATAGATCGACTTCCTTACATTTTTTAAATTTCGTACTTAACATACCCAAAAATTAACTTCTGTTAATTTTAATGTTTCCAATTTGTTTAATTTTATTTTGTGAAATGTTGGGAGTCAAAATCAAAAACGGATGGGCCTCGCTTTGTTGTACAGTTGGAGTGGAGTTCACCTCGTTTATAGGATAGGTCATTATTAAATTGGATTTGTTAATTGTTGATAACAAATTTGTTGATAATTTGTTATGTTGATATTTTTTAGTTACAATTAGTATAACTTATAATTAATCCTTTAATACATTTTCAAGATTTTACGGACGGCTAAAAAATTTTTATAGATATTTAAAAAAAAAAAAACTTACAAAAATCGAAATTTAAATTGTCATAAACAAGTCAAAATACTTTGAAAAATTAAGTATATATAGAGAATGCCAATATAAAGATTTAGTGAAAATTTCAAGTTGTTACGGTTTTTCATTTTTGAGTTAAAGCAAATTTCAAAAACCGATATCATTTGTCAGTCTAGAATATTATCCATTATATTAAATTTTACATGTAATTTTATATCAATATTCGCTGTTCAAACGCTTTTAAAAAAAATTGTGCCTATGGATTTTAATAATTTTTGAATGACAATAATAACTACTTATGTGGAATCTTCTATTAAATTTTCAAGTATTTTATATTTGTCAATTTCTTTTTATTACCGATTATAAAAGAAAAATGTAAAAAATTCAAATATTTTAAATGCCTATAAGTGGCTTAAAAATCAATATAATATTTTGAAAAAAATATTACATAGAGGAAATGATGCCTATCTTAACAACTGGTAAAAATTTCAAGTTTCTGTGATTTATACTTTTTGAATTATAATAAATATTTAAAATCGTTTGACAATAAATTGCTATTTTATGCAATTTCTTAAAAATTTAAATTTCAAACGGTCATTTTTTCCTTTTGGTTCAGTAGAAATTTTTTTAAAGATTTTTGAAGAGTAATTTATGGATAACCTAGTGTTAAAATTTTGAACCTTAAGTATGAACAGAATATTATGAATTTTTATCTACAAAATAATTTGCAAATTATCGTGATTTTGACACATTTTATACAAATTTGTGTTTTATAGGCTTATAAAAAAAATTTGAGTAAAACGATCTCCGACATTTTTTAGTAACGATAATTTTAACTTCTTATAAACTTTGTATTAAATTTTCAAGAGTTTTCGATCAGCCAATTAAATTATATAGGTGTTTAAAAAAAAAAAATACAAAAATCGAAAATTTAAATTGTCTATAAATAAGTCAAAATATATCAAAATACTTTGAAAACTTAATCATGTATAGAGAATGCCAATATAAAGATTTGGTGAAAATTTCAGGTTGTTGCGGTTTTTGGTTTTTGATTTAGAACATTTAAAAAAATGTATTTTGTAAAAACGTGATTTTGCGTAAAATTTCCCGGTTTTTCGTAATTTTTTTATCGTTTTTTTCGATTTTTAAAAAAAGTATTGAAAAAATTGAATTTTTGATATGTCCAAGTACCATCTACATTCTTTTTCCTTTCAGAAAAGTTGCTGTTAAAGAAAATCGAAGTATTTTTACTACCAAAAATCGTGTCCTCAGACACACACACAAAAAAAAAAACACACATCATTGTAAAACCAATAGATTCCATCACTCCGTTCAGAATCTAAAAAGTGGGAAAATCGATCTAAAGTAGACTTAATGATAAATTTAAATCAGTATTTAAAATTCTTATTGCATTAATTAAACAATATGTACGTTGGAAATATAAAACGTCTAAATTCCTATGTTGTGCATGTGATAGACAGAAACAGAAGAATCCATGACATGGATTACAATCCCCTTAAACGCATATTTAATTGCGTTACAAAACGATGCGCAAAGTGGAAAACATGGCTTACAAATACAATCACCTTAATGTTTTAATAAATCATCAATGAAAAAACATTTTAATTTTTAAAATCTCAAAAGAATCTAAAATTTGTGTACAGTTTATCATTAATTTATGGAATTAAGACCGTTGCCAAAGTCCAGAATAATAACTATGAACCATAGATAGTAGTACAAAACCATAGATATAATTAGCTAATCAGACTTATGACTAGAGGACGGTATAAAATTGCCAAAATTAGATAATTAAAATTATTTAACTTATACTCTTTGAAATTCATTATAAAATATTTATATATTTTATATGCAAAATACTTACATAGTTATATTTTACTTAATTAGTAAAATAACTAGTAAATTAATATTTTTTTCTTTAATATATTAAATAAGAAATATAAGCAGAAGAACGTAATTCCATCCTCTAGTTATGACTTTTAGGTGTCATTTAGTAGCTGGTTAACCACTATTAGTCAACTTGTTGATGATTAATTGATGTTTAAATTGTTGTACTATGACGATATATTTTAGTAATTTTTTTTCAATAGTAATTAAAAGCGTATAAAAAATGTAAAATTTAAAAAAAAACATCAAGCAAAACCATTCCACAATTTTTAATTACACTTGGGGATGTTGAGGTATTACACAAAGTGTGTTGCACTACACACAATTTTAGTGCCTGCCATAGGTACAATAAATATAATCGCATGTTTTATGACGGCTATTAAAAATGGCTACAAAAATTGGAATGAAAAAAAATTAAAAATGAATCACAGTTGTACCTAAATGTCCCGACGAACGTCATTGTGCGCGATTATCACACGGTTCGCGGACGTAATATAATGACGAGTGTTGGTCTCATTAAAATGAAAGAACTATATAAAATGAAAAAAATAAATAAAAATGGGTCGAACGCGCGTGTGCGTACAATATACGAGTATTATAATAACGTGTGTAAATATGGATTCGCGTGCTCGGTATACGACACTGCAGTATAACTAATAAGTAGGTACCTAATACCTAGTATACGCACGGCGGCGGTAGGCGGCGGCTCACGTGGACGTCATCGGTCGCCCGACAAAAACCACCGCGGTGCGTCCGTTGTGCCCGGCCAGGCCGTGTCATCATAGCTATAATAATTACAATGCATAATACAATTATTAGTCCCGCTGTCGCCGCGCCGGATTAGCGACGGCATTGAGTCCCGGTGGCGCCGACGATCGTGCGTATAACCGGCCGTCCTGCCGCGGACGTCATTCGCGCACGTCCGAGTACCAAGGAACACTGCAGTACAGTATGCAGTATGTGCCACATACGTCAGCAGCTGCGCGCGAGTAGGCGCCCGCCGCCGCCCGGTTTTCTTCACACACGCGCTTCACCAGCTAAACCGCTTCGGTGTTCAGTAGTCCGGCACTCATCAAGTCGTGAGCTCGTCATCCGTCAGCTGAATACGTCCGTCGTCGTAAGTCGTTTTCCGCCACCGCCAATACGGAGAGGCACACGTGCGACGCGCGCGCATGCTCACCACGTATATTATATAATAGTATTTTATAATATTTATGTAATATCAGTGTTCGCGGAGGGAGCGCGCCGGCCGCCAATTTATGTATATATATTATCGTATAATACCTGGATGTGACAGTCGTCCGGGAACAAGTGCCGATCAAGTGGAGGACGGCCACCGTCCCTATTCTGCCCCGGGGCCTACGACAACATAATATACCATCCGTCGTCATCATAAGTACAATCGTCAACGGCATTTGTAGTGTTGGTAGTTGTAGTAGCAATTGTAGTGACAACAGTAGTTCACCGCAATTGCAATCTTCTGCGGCTCGGCTGGCCTTGCACAGTACTGATCATCACCACCACCACCGCGGCCGACGAAGACGTCAATTGCGACCATCGCCACTGGTGTGTCGTCGCCGTTTAATGCCCAGCGCTGTGTTCCCCGTCGTCCGGCTGCCGTACGACCAACCGGATCGAGTGGCCCGCATTTTGGACGAGGTCAGATGCGAGTTGAAAGCGTCTCGACAGCAATCCGCCACCACCACCGCAGCGGCACCAATCGTCATCGGCGTGGGCATCGAACCGTCGCAGTGGTCGAGTGCGGTGATGACCGCTCGGGTGCAAAAACCGCAACAGCAAGCCCAAGAACCCAATAGGATGACCGTTGCGGGTACGACGACAATTACAGCACGTGATGCACCGACAGTGATGGCCGACTCCGCCGCCGAGTACGTCGATCAGACCGTCGAGCAAGTCACCGTGGGCGTCCGGGACTGCACGTTGACGCCCAAAGCGAGACCAGCAATCTTAGTGACCACCGGTGGTGTAATTACTCGGGACTTTTACCGTTCCGAACAGCATACGGTTTCATCCGGTGTCCAAAGCATCCACGGTCAACCGTATTTGCTAGTGCCACCCGTTAACATCACTGCTGAGATAAGTAGACCACCACCGACATCATTGCAGCAGTATACGGCCACATCATAAACTCTTTCTTTGTCTCTTTAGATTACCTACTATAACTATATTATATATATACTTACATTTTTACATTTAGCCATTTACCTACAAGTATACATATATATTTAATTAAATTATGCTAAATATATTATTTATTGAACTGTGTTTTCAAAATGTATTTTTAAATCTGTTTAGGTATATTGTAAATATAATTTAATTATACAACATATTACAGGGTGCGGCATAATGGACTCCCACATTTCCGAAGTGAATTAAAAAAAAAAAAAAAAACGATACAAGATAAAGAAAAAAAATTTTATTTTTAAAAAAATATTATATAAGGTTTTTTTCAAAATTATATCGTCTAAATGATTGCCTTGACAAGCAACGCACATATGGAGCTGTTCTCGAAAGTTTTCTATCACTTTCGCTAGCATATCGAGTGGATTCGCGGAGATTAGAGGACAAAGCACACCAAACTGTTACTTTAGGACTATGAAGAGGTCGTTGGTGTATTTTCAGAGGATTTTCAGCAGCCCAATAACGAAAATTTTGTTTGTTCACTGTGCCAGAAATGTGGAAATGTGCTTCGTCGCTACTCCACACAATACCGTTGGGAGGCACAACTGTAAGGATTGCATTACAGCAATCTTTTCGTTTTTCCCCATCTGTTGGACTTAATTCCTGAGTTACTATAATCTTGAATGGGTGTAATTTAAGATCACAGTGCAAAATTCGCCTTACCGTTTGATCCGATATCCTGAGAGCAGAGGCATGTTTCCGAGCAAAACGCAACGGAGACTGCTCTATCGATGTTCTTACTGCGGCAATATTTTCCGGTGTTCTCACAGACTTGGGACGTCCAACCGGTTTTTTAGGCATTGCAGATCCCGTTGCTCTTAAATTTTGTACCCAATTCAAAATCGTTTTCCGATCAGGGACACTTTCGTTTGGATTCAAACTGAACCGAATGCGAAATGCTCTCTGTGTCGGCATGTCGCAATCACATACGCATTCAGCGTTTTTGAAAAATGCCTCAATAACGAAATTACGTTGTTCACCAGACCACGGCATGGTGACAAACTGACGACTAAAAACCTTATTCATAATCTAATCTAGCGAAATAAACCACTTTAATTTAATAATCAGTTTAATTACGCGCTAATGATTATTTGAAATATGGGAGTCCATTACGCCGCACTCTGTATATGAATCTTAACGTGTGACTGTGTGTAACATAAAACATTGTAAATATGCGTTGCGTAATAGTGTAAATAAAACATATAATTTTATTGTAATGTTTTGTATAGGTAATAGATATCTTAAATTATATTGTTACTTATATTTTATACAGTTATATTTAGGTATTGTGTTCATTGTACAATATAATGAACATGATACTGTAGTTAGCAGATTATATGTCTGCACTTTGCAGCACGCACGAAGTAATTTTTTTTAATGATACATCTATACATTTTTATGGTATTTAAAAAAAAATCATAAAATAATAATATAAGCATCTTGTATTCAATATCGATTTAATCATTTTACTCCGTCGACAATCAATAATCGTTATACCTAACTCATAATATTACTTACTGCCAGTTATGTTCCCATACATAGATTTAGTATACTATATAATATGCCAATGAGTCCCTAATATTGTATTTTTTATAATTTATACGGTGATGATGTAGAATGGACGGATGGGTGTAAATATAAATAAAAATATTTAAATTATAATAAACCAATTATATGAAGAAAAAAATAATATCCATTATAAAAATGGTTCAACATTTAAACAGTTGTTAAATCAATATTGTTACATAATAATTTATATTTCTTCGAGATCTTCTTAAAAGTATACGTAATACACCCGTCATCCGTGCATTTTCAAAATAATGTTGAGAGTATACGGCGTATATGTAGTATATACCTTTTATGGGAACACCACTATTTATTGCCTTTTTACTCTTTTAGACACTTCAGTGTTTCTATCTAGATAAATAAAATAATTAAATACCTACCTACATCCGTGATTTAATACATTACTAGAGAATATAGCCAATATAGGTAGGTATTTCAAATTTTAATGGTAAAATGCATGTAAGAGGAGAGACTAGTTCACCAAATCTTTCTTTCGACCAAAAATTCAAAACACTTTTTCAATAGATAAATAAATAGATACCAATAGAAAGAAATAAATGAAAATAAAAAAATAGCAGTATGACAGGGCCGTGTATTCAATAATTCAATATTGTAATATTGTATATAATGTAGGAATAATAGTATAAGCTATCCTTCACACAGAAAACGTTAAAAAGGTTTGAGTAATAAATTGAAGATAGGTAGTTTTCCATTATTTCTTACCTACAAATATTCTATTAGTCATTGGCAAAGTATAACATATAGCGTTCATGACAACATCAAATATGACAGCTAGTATTTTTTCTGTGATAATTTTTCTTTCATTAAAATAACATAATATAATATCGTTCGACAATCGAACATCATAAACTCACAATCACCTATTTAAATATATTACATTCAAACTTCATCAATCATTGGTTAAAAATACGATTGAACTTCTTATTTTTCGCAAGTTCTAACTAATATCAACTATTAGAATGGTCGGATGTATTTACGGTTTTGTATAAAAATTCCTCTTTTTCCTTAATTTTTTTTCTCCGACGCTATTCAAAAGAATTAACTTTTGACTTGTCCAAGTACTAACTTTTTTTCCATTTAGAAAAATTGATATCTAACAATCTAAGGAAATCAAAGAATTTTTACTGCTCCAAAACGTGATAACAGACAAAAAAAACACGTCATTATAAAATCAATACTTTTAAACATCATATTCTTTGCGTCCATCAAAATATACCTATTATTAATTGCCTTAAAACAAATATATTTTATTACGACTTTTTAATCACACACACATATATATATATAAATTATAATATATTATATATACATAAATGTATATTTTACAAGTAGAGCGTCGATTATTCGCACTAATTGGACCGAAGGGGGTGCGAATAACCAAACAACCACTGAAAATTTTAAAATAAAGTTAAAAATTAATTTACTAGATATAATACTATTTTTAACTAGCCTGAACTAGCTTTAAAATCAGACGTATCACCCATTTTGCTATTGAATGTTAATGCTTGTTCACACAATATATGGGATTACCTAAATTTCTGTTTGGTACAAATCACATAAAAAGAGGTTCGTTTAACTTAACATTTGTCACACTTTTCATTACTTTCCTAGTTTTTTTGCCATCAGTCGAATCCATCTTTGATGCATATGATAAAATATTTTCTTTTTTACGTTTTAAATTACCACTAAGGCACTAATAGACTTACCTACATTATACAATTGAGCTAAAGAAGATCTCCTTTTTCAAGTTTTTCTATTATTTCGATTTTTGTTTCAATTTTTATCACATTTGTAGTTCGGATAATTGACGTGCGGATAATCGACGCTCCACTGTAATTAATAATTTACTAATGAGAATAGGAAATATGTTAAGAACATTTTGTTCTAAATTCAAAATAAACTAAAAGACCTATAGCAATTATTAAGTTCGTTGTTTAGTAATTATTAATTACTATTTATTATGTAATATATAGCAAATGAAAGTGTGACTAATGGGTGACTGCTTTCCTCAAAAATATCACGTATTATGTATAAATGTTATTAAAGATATGATGTATTTTTTTTTAATAATTTGTATATAACTATTCTGTTTCACATCTACTTATTGTGCCAAAGTGGTATAAATTATAAGTTGCATTTAAAAAAAAAAAATAAAAAAATTTATTTAATATGTACATGCATTATACATATTGGTATTGGTAAATATATTGCAATGGTCCTAAACAACTATTTGATATTTAATTTTAAGTATTTAGTGTTGATAAAAAAAAATCATTGTTACTGTATACAAAATGTCAAAATAGACAAATAAAATTAAAATATCAAATAATGATGGCTTCAAATAATCACAACAAAATGTAAATTAAACAGTAAGTCAGTCATTTTTAAAATACTCTTTTATTTGCATAATCCAATTTTAAAGGGATGATGAAAGAGGAAAACTTGAATCAAGTTTAAAGAAAATAAACAATAATTATATATACATATATACTATATAATCTAATTATATATATATTTTACACAGTTGAATATTAAATAATGTATCCCAATATTTTTAAAATACAATAATAAATAAAAAATGTAATGGTTTTTATTTTTATATAGGCTCTATAAAATAATAATAATATATTTCAAATATAAATACGAACAATTAAAAACACATAATTCGATAGTATATAAATAATTATATTTTCCATTCATACACATCAATGCAGTATTATAATAATATATAACAATTTCTTTAACAGAATAGACATTAAAGAAACCCTAAGCCATAGTAGTAAAAGTGTAATAACATATCGCTAAAAAAAAAAAAAAAAAATAAAATAAAAAAGACGAAGTACTTTTAATAATATATTTTGAATGTAAAAAATAACGTGAAAAAAGACATTTTTGTTCCAATAATGAAACGATACCAAATTATGCATAATAATTGTATTGTGTTAATAATTAATTTTCTTGTAGACCAGAGACCGTAAATGGATTTTAAATTAGAGAAACAAAAAATATTATGTCTGTGTTTCAGCTATTCAGGCAGTATTTATTTTGCATCCTGTAAAAAAACAAAAATATACACTATTAATTATGTTAAAAGTTTTCTTTAAATATTATAAAATATTTAACCTTAAATAATTAGTTGATTAATTTTTATTATTATTTAGTTTCCAGAAATATATTCTTTGACTTCATAAAACTGTTGATACTGTCGTATTGAATATTTGAGCATTTTTTATAATTGTGATTAACAATAAATATCAAATAACTTTACAAATGTTAGTTGTTTCAAGGACTCGGACACAGTTCTTGAAAGGAGCATAGCAAAATCTTGAAATTAAAATCAGGGTAATATATTGAACGTTAATTTATAAAATACCCTAAATTTCTGTTATTTCTTTTAAAAACGATGGTGAAAACGAAAATTAAATATGGGCTACTGCATTATTTTAATAAAAACAATGTCCCGATTTGTAATAAAAAACTACGTCGGATAGACAAAAAGGTAAAGTAAATATGTTTGGGGTAAAAAGTTTAAAATTAAATACAGCTTATCTAATATCTTCCAGAAAAAATTACAAAAATTTAAGGTGTCCGGTAAATTTAAGTTCAAGATTTGTGGCTCAATATTTTGGAGTTCAAACGTTTGCCACTCAAATATATGCAGACTTATTGAAATAAGGTATGACTGTAGTCGAACAATTAACATTCAACTATTGGGCGATGTGTCAAATGTCGATGTGGCGACAACAAACCTTTAAAACATGATAAATAATTAGTTTCTTTCACTCATAATGGTTTTTTTTTTTCAAGAGAAACAGTAAATTGATTTCAAATGTACAAGACCAATATCGCAATATCATAAACCCGTCCTATCTCATCTGTTTCATATTATTCAAATCTATCCAAATATAATTATGAATATTTAATTTTGAAAATATATCATTTTATTAACTATTAAAAATGTCAAAAAATGTGAAAATCCATTTACATTATGTGATCTATTATTTATTAAAATATAAAACATTGGACTTGCCTCATAAATACAAGGTTAAATATTTAATTGACCTATTAAGCGTTTATTTATCAGTGATTAATTTGAATACTAAAGTAACTACATGGACATTATTATTCTACTTGAGGACGATTTAGTTTTTCTTGGATTTTTGTTTTACACAAATAAATTTCAAGAGGCAAACGGTAACAATAAAATGTTTTGGAAAATAATAGGCGACTTTACAACAAGAAAACATAGAGAAAATAAAATCCAAACAATTATTACAGAAGAAAGTATAAAATTAAATATAAGCACTCAACAAAAAGAGAAAGTCAATTATTTCAATACATATTTCTGTAACATGGCAACAAAACTATTATTGAAAATAAACGACTATAAAAATTATAGAGCTTAAAAAATAGTAAAAAAAATAAGCAAAAAAATAGTCATAACATAACTTTAGAAAATATTGGCCCTTATTTGACGATGATATCTATAAGGCAATTTGTTCTTTACGTTAAGATGCAGCTTTCGGATTAAATGGTATTTATTAATAGTCAATATCTTAAACTTAATAAAACCTCTGAAACATATACTCAACCTTTCCATTTCTCAGTACTCAGTTCCTGAAATATTTAAAGCTGCAATAATAACCCCTATCTACAAAAATGTCCTATATTCCAAATTAACAATTATAGATCTATATCGCTAATCTCTAATGTTGCAAAGATCTTTGACATAATAATTTAAATTAAATGAATTAATTTCCTAGAAGCAAATAAGATTTTCTCAAACATACAATTTGGTTTTAGAAAAGGTATGGGTACAGAACAAGCAATCACCAAAGAATAAGTTCTATTTATAACACATTCAATAAAAATAAAAAATGTGTATGTATTTATTTGGACTTAGAAAATAATGTTGATACAGTATATCATAATATTCTTCTTTATGATCTTGAATAAGTGGGAATTAGATCTGAATTTTACTTAAATAATCGAAAACAATGGGTAAATATAAATAGTGACATGAGTGATGAGAAAATAGTCTTGTGTGGCATTCCTCAAGGTAGTACCATATTATCAATACTGTTTAATATACAAATGGGCAACATCTTCTCAATGCTTATTGCATGTTATGCAACTGATACAGTTCTTACAATTTATGGTAAAACCTGAGATTAAATAATTCATATTATTAAATCAGATTTGAATCTAATTAAATTATGCTTAACAGATAATAATCTATTTTAAAATCTAGATAAACCTTGAATTTTATTTCACTTAACAGAAAAAATATTACCAAACATAGAATCTTTATGCTTACATGAAATTCTTTGTACACCATTAATAGTTTGTTGTAAAAATATTATGATAAATAAGCACACAAAAATCATCTTAGTTAGCTTATGAAAAAGTTATAAAAGTTTACAAATTAATCAAAATACGCTTTTAAGAATTGCCCTTAATATGGATTACACAACACACACTATCGATTTGTTCAACAATTTCTGTTTTGATAGTAAGGAAAATATATTACAAATTCTTAAAAAGATAAATTATTTAACTACATCACGCATACTGTCAATACAAAATTTGCAAAAAAAATATTTTGTGAGAAACTGAAACAATAAAACATCTACCAAGTTATAATTTGAAATAGCAGGGTCTAAAATTTCAAATAAAGTTGTTGGAAAACATATTAAATTCAAACCCTATTAATTTTAATAGAAGTATTTATACATTGGTTAATAAGTACTGATTTCACAGGTTTTTTGTAATGAAATTAGACTGCACAACAAATTATTGAAAATGTATAAAAACATATATTAAATTTACGTTATAGATGAGAGGGCCCACACAAGAGTCTCAGTGGGGTCTAGTATTCTTGTTTCTGAGAAATAAATAAATAATAATTTTATGTCATTATGAATATTGTATTTGTACATTGTTAGTAAATCTTTAATCAACTTCAATGTTCTACACTGTGACCATGGTTTTTATTTAAATAAACAAAGGTATCTTTTTTTGTTGATAATATACAGTGAGACAAATTAAACATAAAACAATGGTATTTTGTATCAATTAATTTCTATGGTAGATATAAAAATAATATTTACTTTTGCAGTGCGATTAAAAAATGAACGGAAATGGAGTGTTCATTGGAGCTTGTTGTTGAGACTGTTGTTGGGTTTGTTGTTGTTGACTTCTAGATTGGTCCCATTCTAATTTTGGGTCAAATGCCATCTGTCCGGGAGCATGATGGTTTGATGCTAAAAGGTGATGGGCTTGTTGATCCATATGACCATTTGCTGCAAACAATGGCATAGTTTGCATCATGGCTGTATGATGGCTTAGGTTAGCACCTGTTAAGTGTTCTGTGGACTGAAAAAGTGATCATTGACGATTACAAAACTAGTAATTTTTTTTTTTTGTAATAAAACAGTAAAAATATACAAATTATACTGATTCATGCTGAAAAATATTTGTGTTTACCTGATAGGCATCAAATAAATTATGTTCATCTACCATTGGTCTTGGCCCAATTGGAAAATTAACAGGTGGTGGAGGAGGTGTACGGAAAAGGTCATGATGAGCCCATTGCATTTTCATATCAGACCAATTTCCATGTTGTGGCTGATGAGTATTTTCTCCAATTAAGTTTTGCTTCCAGGCTCGTTCTGTACCAATTGGTTTAGGAGGTGCTTTTCGTTCATCAAGGTTAGGTGACATATTCGGTGGACTTGCAGTTGCTTCTAGTCCAGCAAACATTTCTGCATTGCCATTAACTGGATGTAAAGTAGGTCGCCCAAATGGAGGTGGAGGCTGATTAATAAAATGAGTCCAACGATTAGGATTATTTGGTGCTACTCTTAAATTAGGTAATTGTTGTTGAAATTTCTGTTGAAATGGCATAACATTTGGCACCATAGGAGGTTGAAGGAAATTTTGGGGTACTTGATTATTGTAGACTTGTTGAGGTTGAACCATATTTTGGTTTGACTTAATAGTAGCAAAATCAGGTGCTCGGGGATTCAATCTTGAACGTTCAACATTTATTTGTGCTGATTGATGAGTTTGTTCAGAAATATATGGATGTTGAGATTGTGTATGGTAAGGTTCTGGAGGAGGTTGTTGGATAGAAGGTTGGATGCCTGCATTATTGTTATATTGTGATACAGGAGAACACATAGGAGGTGTTGTTGTACGACTACCACTAGCACTTCCAGTATTTCCACCTCCAGTTTTTGAAGAAATTGGTGATGACAAGCCAGCTCCTCGATATCCTGGTGCTTTTGATGCATCTGCCATTGGTGGTTCAGTTTCTAGATATTTTTTTGGCTGACCAATTGTACCAATTGAAGGGGTTACAACTGGCATATGACTACCTCCTGTAAATGTAACAGTTGGCTTTTGTCCCCCACACTCACCTTCTCTTCCCCACATTGTTTGAACAGATATCTAAAATATGAATTAATAATATATATAATAATAAAATGTTTTTAAAAATATCCTTAATTGTAAACTCATTCAATTTAAGAGTACACCAGACGGCAGACAAAAGCTCGCCATGACTGCAAATACTACCCCCCACATCCGGTTATTGTTGGTGCTGTCACTATTCAGACTCACCATGATGTACGATTGTAAAGCAATTTGTAAAGGCATTAAGAATAGACCGCAAACAATTATTGTTGAAATATTAATTTTTGAAGTACAAAAACAGACAGAAATTTAGTACGCATGTGCAAACTGGTGTACTATTAAGTTGAATAGAGTATACATATATGTCTTCAGTAATATACTGACATATCGGATTTTCATGTTCATATACATAATAATATATAACACCTAAATTTAACAATTTTCGATACATAAACACACTAAAGAACACATGAATATAGCTGAAAAGGGAAATGTTATATGAATCCATAAGACGTTAAGCAATTTATATTTTTCTTACCTTTGAAAATGAATCAAATAATGAATATTCTGATGCATCCACCACTTGTGGTTTAATTTGCGGTTGAGGAGGCACAGGAGCACTGCTTACCATTGGTGATACAATAGCAACAGGGTGGTGAGAAACGGACGGTTCTTGTGGAGGTTTAGGTTGAGCAAGAGGTACAGAATTGGTAGATTTAGTCATTACAGTTTTGGCAGGAGTTGATGCACTACTTGTAGTGGTAGGTGTTATAGATACAGTAACAGAAGCAGTAGTTGCCGGGGTAATAGAAACAGATTGAATCACTTTTGAATGTGCAGGTATTTGAGTGGGTTGTGAAGACTTAGGTACGGAATCTGAGGAGGATATTATGGCGTTGGTATAAGACATAGTTGGTTTGACGGTGCTCGTTATCTTCTTTTCACCTAAAAAAAATGGTTTATTCAAATTAATGCTACCAATTAAAAAATTTTTTTTTGAATAATTGGTACTTCTACTCAATAAATTATAAAATATATGAATATGAATTATGAATCTATTAAAAATAAGTCAATAACAATTAAAAAATATATACATTTAGTGATGATTAGTGGTTACAATAATATCATTTTATATTTTATATTTTTAAAATATAATAAGATTAATTTTTAGTCCAATTTTAAAAACAATTGTATATTTAGAGAAAAATACATAGTAGACTCTAGTATATATATAAATAAATTTTTACACCATAACTATTAATTAATTACTAAAAAATATACATAAGAATATTTGACGGTGGGGGGGGGATGTTGTAGCCAGGATCAACAAATGATTCACTTTTAGTGACACTCATAAAAAAAAAAAAAAATGAACTGCTTCTTCTTCCCCCAACAAGTATATCCTACTATAGCACTAAAAATTATTCAGCAGGAAAGGGGGTTACCTTATTGGGCTAACCTTAGTAGCCGAAGCAAATGAAAAAAAAAAAAAAATGAAATAACATTCGCAGTCTGAGTTACTATATATTAACTAAATATTTTGTAATCAATAATAAAATATTAGAGTTTTTTCATTGTGGGTACATAATGCTATAGATACTTTTGATAGTAGAAATCCAAAACATTTGAACTTAATTTGAATTACATTATTAATAAATAATGATATTTATAGATTCATGTAATAAATAAAATGTTGACTACTTCATAGTTCATTAAATAAAATTTTTTAATGTGCAATTTGTATGATCATTAGAAGTTAGATTATTAATTAGTTTTACCTGCAGCCACAGCAGCAACTGTTGGCCAAGGTCCATTGACTGTGATTGTAGGTTTAATGGTCATTGAAGCAACTACTGCTAAAAGAAAAATGAAAAGTAAAATCAAATAAATAATTCAAAATTCCTAAGGTACTTTTAACTATACTTACAAGGAGTAGAAGTTAATTTTGAAGCAGTTATAGTAATTGGTTGACTAACAATTAATTTTTGAGGTAATGCTGCGGCAGTTTTTGCTTTGGCATTATTCTATAAAGCAAAATCATTTTTTTTTTTTTTGTTAATAAATAATGAAGCTAAATAAATATATATGAAATTATAAATTTAATTACCACTGATTTATCCCAAGCACTAGTAACTTTAGGATTTTTTGCTATAACACTCATAATATTCACTTCTGGATCTTTGATAAGCATAGCAATTAAATCATGAGCTTGTTTGGTTACATCAGTAGACCCTCTGTTGAAAATAATTTAAATGTTGTTAAATGTAAAATATGTATTATGAAATAAGCAATTTATATAATTTTACTAACTTAATAGTAATTATTCTTTCTCCTTGCCCTTTACTCTGATTATCAACTTCAATTAAAGCTCCTGTAGAAGCTCTAATGGCATTTATATTACTTCCACCACGACCAATCACACGACTAATTGCATTTAATGGCACAGATACTTTTTTACTTCTATAAGGAGAGGCAAGGTATCGAGTTCGGACAACTTCTTTCCATCCTTCTTCACGTCCACGGGTTTGTTTCACAGGACTAACATTGGAAGTTTTGGCATTAACATGGGTATATTCTTCAGTTCTAAGAATAAAATAAATTTATAAAATAATTAAGAACAAAACATTTTATAATATATTATCTTACTGTTGTTGTTTTTTATGCTTCACAAGGAAGTTTTCACTTCCTGTAGCTTCAAAATCTTCACGAGCAGCTGGATTTTGGGTTGACTCAAAAACCATATTATTGACAACTTTGTTGTTTCCTTTGTAATTATTAGTTTTTACTGACTCCTTGCGAGTGGTGGTAGAATTGGTAAGATTATTGTTTGACTGTTGAACTTTTATTTTTGGTTGTGTATTTTTTGCTATTGGTTGAGGTAACATTTCAGTTTTAGTAGGCAGTATACTAGCAACTTTATTTTGAGTTGAATTGGTTTGATTTTTCTTTTCCTAAAAGATATAATTTATAACATTAATATACATATGACAAATTATTTTAAATAAAATGAACCTTATTTGACTTTATCTGAGAAGAATTCACTTTAGCTGTATTTGTTTGTGTAGCAGCTGAGTTTGTAGTTAACTTTGCATTAGTAGATGAAGTTATTTTTACTTCAACAGTGGCTTCTTTCACTTTTTTTTTTTTATCTTTTTTGGTGGTAGTAGAATTTTGTGTTTGGGTTATCAAACGAGCAGCAGCATTTTTAACATCTGTACTACTACAGCTTCCTTGACTGTTAGCATCGATGCCACTGTCACCTTCTTCAACATCAGCCAATATCACACTACTTAATACAGTAACTTTTCCTTTCTTCTTAATATCAACTTTTTTCTTCATTTCAGCTAAAACTATTTAAGGAAAAAAAAAAACCATAAATTATTTTTCACTGTTGTAGCCAATAAAAGTATTATTAAAATGACTTAATATTATACCTTTAACTGGCACTTCCTCTTCTTCTTCCTCTTCCTCTTCTTCTTCTTCTTCTTCTTCTTCATTATCTTGATCATCATTCTTATCTTCAGTTTCTTCTTCTAATTTTTTACCACTTTTAGCTTGTTTTTTCTTTTTCTTCTTCATTTTTCGACGAGCTGCAGAAGCCTTTTTTAATTCTTCTTTAGTTTTTTCCATATCAAGTTCTTCAAGTAATATAGAAGCATTTTTATTAGCTCTGGCTGCTTGCTGATCTTTTGATATTCGAATAGCAATCATACAATCATGGCACTTATCAACTGATTCCTATAAGTTATATTTTATAATACAAATATTTAATATATAATATATATTTTAATTAATTATAAATTTATAATATTACTTTATCACTTAATGTAGTAAGAAATCGAGTCATTTCTTGATCACTAGGAAACTGAGATACATGATTTACCATCCACCTCACCACTTTAATATGACCTTTGCGAAATGCAGCCATTAAGCAGGTAACTTTTCTATTATCCTGGGAATCTATATTGGCACCAACTTTATAAAGTAATTCAATAACACCTAAATGACCACCATTCGCAGCTAACCACAATGGAGAATTTCCTTTTTTATTTTTAACTTCCACATATGCATTTCTAAATCAACAATGGTTATACAATAAGTACATTGTTGCACTAATTTATAAAGGCATCGAACATACTTTTCTAATAATAGTTCAACAAATCGTACATGACCCTTATCAGCAGCAATTGTAAGAGCAGTATCACGGGAAGATGGAACTGGATTAGCATTAACATCTGCTCCTTTATCAATTAATACTCTACCAACTTCAACATAGCCACCACTAGCAGCCTCCATTAAGGGCGTTAATCCAGTCTATAAAATAAATATGCATTAAAATCAAAATTAATTATAAGTATATCAAGTTACTTTAGCTCGATGTTCTACATTGGCTTTTCTGTCTAATAGTAACGAGACTACTTCATGTCTGCCTTGGAAACAAGCTAATGTAAGAGCAGTATTACGGTTTGTTTCAATTTGAGCATTTATATCACTGCCCATGTCTAATAATAACTTGACAGCAGCTAAAAATATTAGTCAATATAAAATATAAGCTAAAACCATTTATACTATTAAATTTACTAACCTGTATGACCATTCATAGCAGCTAACATCAAAGGGGAAATTCCTAACTTTGAACCAGTTCGGGAATTTATTTCAGCTCCATTATTTAACAATAATTTTATAATGTTAACATAACCACCAGATGCAGCTAAACTTAAAGGTGTATAATCTGAAACATTTCTATGCTCTTTGTTGGCTCCTCTTTGAAGCAACAATTCACAAACCTAAATAAAAATCAAATCAAATTAATTTTTTTCTTTTTTTTTTTAAATATTTTTCTCTTACTTCATAACGACCTCCAGAACAAGCTAGAGATAAAGGTGTATCTTTTGTTCTTTCGGACTGTGCTTCCATATTAGCTGAATTATTCAAGAGAATTTCAACAATTTTATCAAAACCTCCTGTCGCAGCTAATATCAATGGGGTAAATCCTTTTTTGTCTCGATGTTCAATATTTGCACCTCGAAGTAACAAAAGTTTAACAAGTTCTTCATGTCCACCTGCACAAGCAACTGTCAATGCAGTATCATGGTTGCTTTCTGTTTGGGAATCTACATTGATGCCATATGATATGTCAGCATCACTACCATATGATTCTCCAGTTGTAGTGGAGAATTCTGAAAAAATATACAGTGTTATAATGGATTGATTCCATAAATATGGTGCACTAAATAATATTTTAATTTTTCCAACATGGAATTAAAAACAAAATTAAAATTGCTCTTACTGGAGCTTGCGACATCCGATTGGGCAACAGAGTTGGATGATGGAGTATTTGGTCCAGATTGGGGGGCTGAACTTGGTGGCTGGGACCGGACTTGATAGCGCGCTTTTTTACCTTTATTTGTAGTAATTGTCATGGCAGTAGTTATTGATGTTGTTGTTGCTGAACGTTTATTTGATGTGACTGCCTCAGATGGTGTCTGGGTGGCAGCAGCAACTTGAGTAGGCATACAGTTGTTCAGTGTAGGTATTGTAGCAGTAGTAGGTTGCTGAGATGTAGCGACTTCATCTAAATTTTTAAAACATTTTAAAATTTAACCTAATTTTTATTAAAACTCTAATTAAAAGTATGATCAGAACATAAATATATCAACTTATATACACTAAATTATATTTAACATTTTAAAAATATGTATTTAATGAAATATCTAACTCAATATTTTAAAAATAATAAAATAGAAAGTTAGAAGTAGATTAAAGTGAATGTTAGTGACCAAAAGTATTAAACATAATGTATTTGAATAAGACAAAACATTTAATTATATGCTCATTAATTGTATTAATATAGTAGGTTCTAAAGTATACAAATACATGCTAAATTATACATTTAAAATTTTAATTACTAATAATTAATACAATGAATAAATAAAGAAAAAGATTAATTCAAATATTTTATTTTATATTGTCCACCAAAACATTGAATATAGAATCAATAAAATCAGTTTCTACTTTTTAGTTTTGTAGCTAACTTCTTTCAAAAAACAAATGTAAAGAAGAAAAGAAACATATATGACATGGAATAAATCTAGAATTTATTTTTAGAAAACAGAGTAAAATATTACAAATATTTATTAATATAAAATTAAAGTAAAGGATATAAATTGAACAAGTTAGCAACATTTATTCTCATTTGATTTTTTTTTTAATAAGAAGTATACAATCTAAGCACAATAAATAAATAAATAAATAAATAAATAAATAAATAAATGTGAAGCAAATAAAAAAAAAAAAAAAACAGGTAAATTCAGGAATAAGATTACCCATTAGTAACCCTAAACTTGAGCAGATTAAAATTTATTTAATCTATGACTTGATAGAAAGAAGAAGAAACAAGAAATAAGAACAAGAGATGTGGGGGGGGAGGGGCAAACGGATAGGCTTATTGAAGTAATAGGTCTTTATACCACCTCCTTTGTAGTCGACTAGTTCTTGTAATTCTTGGGATTTCATAAAAAATAACTAAAGTGGAAAACATAGTTGTTATGGTAACTTAAAAATAAATAAAAAAGAATCCAAATTTTAGCAATTTTACGACCAAAAATGGAGGTGAGCATCCTAAACAAATCACCCTAAATATGTGTATATAAATACATAGAAATGAATACATAGTAGTTTCAAAAAAAATACATATTTTAAAATTTTAATTTGATAACTATAACTTTTTTTTGGTCACTTCAACTTCAAGTCAACCAAGTTCGACTTTACAACAGCTTTATAATACTCTATTCTCTTGGCCAACTAAAATATCTCGATAAAAATAATTTACCTTAATTCAAAATGACTTCAAGTATATATATTATATTAACTCGATTAAATTGTCATTGTAACTATTATACATTATGAATTTTTTTTAATACATTTAATAATATGGTTTATTAATTTATAATTAATTATTAATAATGATATATTAATTTCAAAATCAATCAGATATTTACTAAATACCTAGTAAATTTTCATTTTTAAATGAGTGAAGTATAGTATAGTAGTATAAAATACAGTAGTTTTAATTGTATTCTATGTATTTAAAAATATATAATTAGTACCTTTATAGATATTTTTTTTTCAAATCCCTATTTCTCTCGAATGGTTAAAAATATGGTAAGTAAATTCTTTCATAAAATCATTTCAAGAAGTGCTAATATATTTAAATTTATCATTTTATTCAAATTTATAAAATATGACTGTTCAAAACCATGGTAAGTGAAGCAAAGTAAATTTATAAATAACTACAAACTGGATAATTTAATTACTATTTTAATAAACGGATTTAACTTTTGAAAATTCAAAATAACCAGCTCAATTTGTAGTAAGAATCAAGACTTACCAAAACTAAGCTGTGACACAGCTCCTGCAAAATTAGCTATATCCATTGAAGTTAAATTTTTAATTCTAAAATCAATGGATGTTTGGTTTTGAACATAAGTCTAAAACAAAAAAGTACAATAAATAGGACTAAATTAAATATTATTTAAGTTAGACTTATTTACTTTGAACGACTGAGAAGTAAAAGCATTGCCTAATCCAGATTCCGTAGAATTTATAATGCAACAGTGTTTTTGGATTTGTTTATGAAGTGGTTCATCTGGGATTGGTACTAAAGGTATAAATAATATATAACTTAAAATGTAATAATTAGATATTGGGATTTCAAGATGTTTAATAATTGTTTCTAGTCTAAAAAGTCAAATTACGGTACAATATCTTCAAGGACCATAAAACATAGAATACAAAAAAAACCAATCTATTTTACAAAATACTATTCCAGGAGCTAGAAAATATTTATTGTATGGTGATTTGAGAATACCTAGGACAAAATTTTAAACTTTTAGAAAATATTTTTTAGATTCTGAACAGAGTGATTTGGTTTTACAATGGCTTTTTTTTTTTGTGAGTTGTCTGTCATCACGTTTTGGGGCAGTAAAAATGCTTTGATTTTCTTTAACAGCAACTTTATTGAAAGGAAAGTGAATGGTATGAGTGGGGGCAAGTTAAAAATCAAACTTTTACAATACTTGTAAAAAGTATCAAAAAAACCATAAAAAAGGGAATTTTTACGCAAAACCTAGTTTTGACACAGTACATTTTATAGATTCTGAACAAAGTGATGGAATCTATTGATTTTACAATGATGTGTGTGTTTTTTTTGTCTGTCATAACGTTTTGAGACAGTAAAAATGCTTCGATTTTCTTAAACAGCAACTTCATTGAAACGAAAGTGAATGTAGATGGTACTTGGGCAAATCAAAAATCCAACTTTTTCAGAACTTTTTAAAAGCATCATAAAAAACGATAAAAAGAATTACGAAAAAACAGGAAATTTTATGCAAATTCACGTTTTGACAAAATCCATTTTTTTAAACTGCTCTAATTCAAAAACAAACAATTGCAAACACTTGAAATTTTTACGAAATCTTTATATTAGCTTTTTCTATACATGGATAAATTTTCTAAGTATTTTGACTTATTTATAAACAATTTAAATTTTTGATTATTGTAAAATTTTTTTTTAAACATCTATAAAATTTAATTGGCTGATCGAAAACTCTTAAAAATTTAATACAAGGTTTATAATATGTTAAACTTATCGTCACTAAAAAACATCGGAGATTGTTTCTCTTAAATTTTTTTTATAAGTCTATAAATCTCAAATTTGTATAAAATGTGCCAAAATCACGATAATTTGCAAGTTATTTTGTAGATAAAAATTTATAATATTCTGTTCATACTTAAGGTTCAAAATTTTAACACAAAGTTATCTAAAAGTTACTATTCAAATAACTATATAAAAATTTGTACCGGACTTTAAGGAAAATTTCTTATGACCATTTGAAATTTAAATTTTTATGAAATTGCATAAAATAACGATTAGTTTTTAGCAATTTTAAATATTTGTTATTATTCAAAAAGTATAAGTTGCAGAAACTCGAAACTTTTACCAGTTGTTAAGATTGGCATATTCTTTAAGTCATTATTTTTTTCAAAATACTATACTGATTTTTAAGCAACTTATAGGTATTTGAAATATTATAATTTTTATATATATATTTTTTTTATAATCGTTGATAAAAAAATTTGATTGGTACAAAATACTTATTAAAAAAAAGTATTATAAGTAAATAGAAGTAAATAGAATATACTGTCATTTCAAAATTATTGAAATTCATAAGCACAATTATTTTTTATAAGTGTTTGAAAAGAAAATATTGACATAATATAATATATTATATTATACCTATTCTTGACTAACATATCAGCTCCATTCAGAATCGTTATTCATATACAATGATACCTATCATATCATTGTATTCAAATTTAACGAATCCGTTGTAATGACCTATCTTCTGAATGAAATTCACTCCACCCCCTACTGTTCAGAGCGAGGCCCATCTGGTTCTTTTTTTAATATAATTTGTATGTATTTTGGTATATTAGCAATGGAGTTCATAATTATTCCACCATAAAAATTTAAATAATATATGCAAGCAAAACACTATGGTTTCTATATTATTTTACTTCTATGTAACAAAAATGAGCATTAAGAAATTAACTTGGTGGTACACTATTATCAATATTATTATAAAAATTAAAGTAGTTTAACATTTAACAGTAAACAATAATTTACATCTAATGTTCAATGGTTTAATGCTTCTTTAGGTATTGTTGTCATAATTGTTATTATTATAGTTATATTTTTCAGTATTTTATTTTCAGTTTTGAAAAATAGTTAATTTTTTTAAAGTTTTAAGTTTTAATCATTGTTTTCACTATAGTAACTTGCAACCGCAATTCAATTTTAACGTAACTGTGTGCATAAAGATGAATGATCATATTCAGTCTAGTTGCAACTCAGCAGAATAGCGATGTAAATTGCATGAAACAAGTTTGCAACCAATAAAAGGAAGTTGACAAACATGGTTTTTTTCCCAGTTGCATATGTAATTATCGCAGTAATATCATTATTTTTTTGATTTTTTAATTAATTCTGAACTCATAAACAATTATTAACATTTGTATTATGGCTAATGATCAAGATAAAATGTACTGTAGGATACATTTTTAATATAGTTTGAATAAACCCAAAATCTCTATTTTTTTTTTTTTATATTTCTCTTTTTAAAGTATAAATAGGCAACTACAATGTTATTATCAGATGAAGACATAATAAATGATTAAAAAGTTTAAATAACTAACTAAACTACTATTGAAATACACTAGTGAAATATGAGAAACGTAACACAATTTAAACTTGATTGCAATACAAAGAATTATACAATTGAGTTGCAGTTACAAATTGTTTTGGTGAGAACAATGTCAAACCTAAATGAGATATCCAAAGTTAAAAAAAGTTCAATATTTATTCATTTGGTTAATATTGACTTTTTTTTGGAATACATTGCCTTTTTAAGAACATAATGATAAAACTATTTTATAAAAATAATAAGATAAGATAATGCCCATTTTAATAGTATATGGTATTCAGTAATACTTACAGTTTGCTATATCTTCAAGGGTGAGTGACTCGCCAACTAAATTTTCTATAAGATCTACATCGATGCAATTTAATCCTTTTAAGTCAATCTGTGTATTAAGTTCACCAGGAATCGGCAATAAACCAGTTGAACCATGAGGTAAGCCATCATGTAAAACTCCAGATAGTGGCAATAAATTTTTCACCATATTATCAGGAATATGAAGATCTTTGCGGACTTTTAATAAATGTTCACTCATTAGAGAATTTATCATTAATTCTTTGAGATTGGCATGACCATCATCACGTTTAGCAGTTTGTTCTTCACAAAATTTTATCATTCGAGCTGCTAATTCCTTATCACAACCATCGCCTGAGTGTCTTTCAATGAACTAAAATCAAAAAATGAATTATTCTATTGATGGAATATATTATAACATGTGATTATGTAAATATATCAACAATCAATATACAAATTGATTAATCCATATTTTAGACCAAATCTAGCCTATAATAACATTTGTAAATACTTTTAGAAATACAGAATTTAAAAAAATTAAACAATAAAATCACAATGGTTTCAATAAACTAACTATATCATCAATATGAATTGTACTTTACTTAATCAAAATTAGAAACCAGATGTAAGATTTTAGTTTAATGTTATACAATGAAGTTCTGGAATTATATTAAAAAACAAGCTTAATTACATAGCGTTGCTCGAGGAAATAATTGTGAATACTTTCCTAAGTCTTATCACCCAGAATAATAGTTAAAATATTTTAATAATTTGTATTGTATAAGGTAATATTAATATATAATAAAATAACAAAACAAAATTAATAATGGTTTTGAAGGGTTGCCCACCAGGTTAGATTGTTCAGTTATAATTTTTTTTTTTTAAATCTATAGATAACTTTTTTAAAAAAAAAATATTTTACTCAAAAAAAAAAAAAAATATATAGAATGGAATTATTTTTATTATTTATTAAAATTTTAAAAACACCTACGTCAAATTCCAGCCCGAATAGTCCAAAGGTTTACACTGTATGTTGATTATAAATTCAAATTTCCAACCCCCATTAGATATAAATTCCATCCCATTTATATAAACAATAGTTTTCAGTCTATAAAAGTGGGAAGAAAAATATGTATGCATAAGTTTTTAACTAGAACACAACTCGGATGTATTTTCAACACCCATTCCCAGTGGTTTGAGCTGTGCATTGATAGATCAGTTACACTTGTATTTTACATATCAAGATTAAACAGGAAGAACCAAATTCAACTTATACACTTACTGTATTACTTTTTATGAATTAGTTAAAGCTTTTATGGCATTATGTAATAGTATTTACTTTACAACTACAAAACAGAAAGCGTATGCTCTAAAATTAGAATCTGCAGTGGGTCTGAAATGTTAGCACACAACTGAATACATAAATATATCCAAAAAATTAATCTTTATTTACGTAGTGAAGTATTGTAGAAATTGATTTAAGGGACTGAAATTTGATACAGTATGTACGAATGGTTTCACTATGTACGAAGAAAAGATCAAGATATCAGTTTTACTCATAATAATGAATCTTTTAAATCACCATCTTCTGACATCTAGAATAAGATAAATTATTTGCGAATACTATATAAATTTAAAAGTATAATTTATAAATTTATAATAAAAAAAAATTGATTTTAAATAAACCAGATGAATATAATAAAACAACTAAACCCGGTTAACCCTTACTTGGTTTTAAACATAATTATGTTAGTTCTGTAATCTATATTGTGCAAAATGTATGGAATGTAATATAGATACAATATAGATACAAAAAACAATAAAATTTATAGTCATCAAATTAGTAGTAATCAAAAACTAGTATCGCACTTTTTGAAATTATATTTAAAAAATATAAATTAATAATATTCATTACTATAAATATGCATAGTATTATTATATTTCATTAGGGGTTTAAATAAATAAAATATTTACAAATTTACAACATGGCAAATTTATGTTCAATAATTCAAATGCTGTTAGCCTGTTGACATCTTTAATATTAGTGTAAACTTCCTTATGACTTTTTGGGAAGATTAGTTAGTTAGGTGATATTTTTTTTTTTTGATATTTTAATTTAAAGCAAGCTACGAGTTTTTTTTAAGTTGTAATATTTTACACTCATATAACTCGTTTAAAAATAAAATATAAACAATCGATCAACTGAATATAATGTTCTTTCCAAAATCTTATAATAGGGCACTAATATTAAAGCTGACAAGATGGCATTAATTAAACTACTGAATATAAGTTTACTATATTGTTGTATATTTTTAAGAAGAAAAACCATGTAGGTGTCATCACATTTTTATATAAAATCTTATCTCAGAATTTTTATTTGTATTGAAAGTCGAGTTCTCATGACAAGTGGACTTGTTAAATATTGATCACTTGTGAGTTTCCCTAACATTGGGTAAATGTAACAAGAGTCAAAGTAACATCAAGTATCCTTGTGTGATATACGATTATCCCATGATTTGTTTACTACATAACCAGCTGTAGAAGTAGTACAATCATACTCAACACTTGTATACTTGTATAATTATAAAAGTATTGGTGTACTTTTCAAGTATACGACAATTGTTGGTATACTAGTCAAATACACCCGTTGTGGGAATTCGGCTGAAGTCAATCACAATACATATTTCCTTAAAACATATGATTGAGGTCTTCCACCATGCAGTTATTAATATTTTGTTGTACCTTTGTATTTTATGTATATATTGCCATATCTGTGTTGTTTGCTCAAAAACCTGACTATAGGCCAAGATTCCGAAATTAAATTGTAACTTAATAACTGTTACACTTTTTACTTATAGTGGCAGAAAATAATAATTTGATATTTTAGATTACTTATATATTGAGTGTTCATTTTAAATGTCAAATAACTTATAAGTTTTTTAAATAATTCTATGTTTTTATTTTATTCTTTATTTGAAATTGAATTGTTATCACAGCAAATATTAAATCCAAATTTTATCATTTAGGAATAAAAATATTTATATCAGTATTGAATAATAAATTATGAAATTGATATATCAATAATAAATATATTTTTCAATATCACGATAAAATATTACAGAACACACTTCGATATAAATATTCAAAAATATATTTAAATCAATATTTCTTGGTATTCTATGTTAGATGACCGATTTAAAATTTATAATATACTTATCCAATAGATAATTAATTATAATATTATGCAAATAATAATTTACTGGTCTAATTCGAGAGTTTATCAAAAAACATGTTCTTAATAATGAATTTTTCAAAATAACAAAAAAATAAAAATAGTTTTTGTAGTACCGCCAATAATTAAATAAAATTATTGAAATATTCAAATGTATTATTGAAATATTCCAAAGTAACTTTAAAATGAAAAGCTTAAAATAATTTACTGAAAATTGTTTAAAAATATAAAAAATAGAAACCCTAACTCTATCGAATTTTGAGATTAATAGTTACAAAGAAAAATCTAACTGCTAGTCAAATGTTAGCTGTTAGATCTACTCTTTGTAATGGACAGATCAAGAATTTTATAGTTATAAATCTCTAGACCATGTGGATAATTTTACAAAAAAACTGTGCATAATTCATTCAGTAGTTATAGTAGTCTATAAAAGAAAACGAATAGACATTTAGAATCGGTTATATATGGCTAGATAGTTATACTATAAATAAAACTAAATCATCAGGCACTATAACAATTTTAATGATATTTGTTTGAAATGAATAATATAATATTAGCTACAAAATCTATAGTACTTAAGAAGCCAACTATGAACAAAAAAAATGCCACAGAGGTAGTATATGTTACAAATTTATAAAGAATAATGAAATATATAATGGTGTACTACTTATTTATCAGAATATTTGTTAAAATAAATAAATTAAAAACTAAACTTTACCTATAAAATCTATATTACTCCATGTACCACGGTATTTTGTAAAAGCCCAAAGAATTGCATACTTTGCCTATACTATATTATATATTTATAAATGTGAATGAATGTATTTGTTGATTAATTGATTGCTTTATCTTATATATTGTATCATTTATTATTAATACTGGTATTTTAGATTAATAGTAGTGTGTACATAATTAAAATTAATAAATTACAAAAGTTAGTTTGTATATGGTTTCCATAGGAAAAAGGTGATATGTAACACAGAAGATTTACAGCACTCAGTAGGTTGAGCAACTACACCACTGTCTGTGTCTTTAAATTGTGTATTTATTAAAACTTGATACTATGATTTTTCAGACTAATCATTTTATCCTATTTTTATTTTTGGAGATTGACAGTACGAGAAATTATGGTACTGATCAAATTTCTATCCTTTATTATTCTTTTTATTTCTTTTCTAAGTTTGAACAAGATCAATAGTTGAGCTCTCATAAAACAAAATAAAAACTTTAATATGGGATTTTGATTGGAATATGTATCATTAAATTCAATTAAATAAAATATTTAAGCATAAAGCTACTTAAGGAAACACATTTTGTTATTAGTAACAAAATAACTGTGGGCATCAATTTTCTTTACAAATTATAAATTATATTCTAAAACATACTTGAGCTTTAAACTGTGGTTTCATTGCTGCAACTCCTGCCATAACTCCTCTAGCATAATTGGCATCTAATGTCGCTTGAGGATCAGATGAGTTGGAGGGACTTCCTACACTTGGTTGAGTTGTTTTCTTTTTAAACTTTGCTTTAATTTTAGGTCTATCACTAATAGCAGTTGTTTGAACTACATCTGAACTAGCAGATACTGGTTGGCTAGGATTACTTTTTGAAATGTCTCCAGTCTTATGAGAAGCCACAGATGAGTTACTTGTTGGTGAATCTGTTTTTAATATATAAAACAAAAAAAAAAACAATTTATTATTGTTCTCATAATCTTCAAAATAATGCCAATAAATACTTATTTACAAGTTTATAATAAATGTTTAGTTTTTTTTTAAAAAAAATTACCAGAATTCGAACCATTAGAAGAAGTACTAGAATCTAAAACACCAGCTGATAAAGCAGATAAAGGAGGAGGTGTTGTCATCAATGTTACCATTGAAAGACTTCCATTTTCTTTTAGTTCTTGTTCAACTCTCTATAAATAATAATATAATTATACTATAATAATTAATGAATATATGAAATGTACTTACTTTAAGATCTTCCGCTATTAGTTGCCTCTTATACAATTGCTGTTCAATAGCAGCTGTATTAATAAGATTTTTAGATGCAGGAGTAGATTTAAGAGAACTCATTTCTTTCGGTGTTTCTATTTTAAACTAAAATAAATATTTTAATTAACAATAATGAAAAATAATTATAAGATTAAGATTAACCTGTAGATCAGTTGTTGAAGGTGTGCTAATAAGTTGTGCTTTTCTAATCATAGCTTTTTGTATACAAGAATTGGCATTATGTTTAGCATTGGGTCCATAACTTTCTACTATTCTGCCAGCAATAGCATGTGCTTTTGACATAACCTGCACTTCAGATAATGCAGAATCATCAACTGGTACTTCAATGACAGGAAGGGCAGGTACAGGTGCAGGAGATACAGGTGGTGTTAACATGTTAGCTGCATGTGGGTAATCTAATAACAATTTGACAACATTGGTATGTCCACCTTTAGCAGCTTCTATAACCATAGTCGAATTATCTTTTAATTTATGGAAAGGGTCAGCTGAATGAGCAAGTAGTAGTTCGACAACTGCAAGATGGCCTCCAGCGCAAGCGAGAGACAAAGGTGTATGATCATTATTTGCAGTAACTCTATTAATATCAGCATTTTTTGATATTAGAAATTGAACAGTACACAAGTGCCCTGCTCGACAAGCTTTCATTAAAGGTGTGCGACCTCCTTCAGATTCATGTTCCTGTTAAAAATTTTTTTTAAAAATACTAATAAAAATAAATTTATATTTTCAAAATCACTTACAAGATTGGCACCAAATTGAAGTAATAAATCAGCAACATCTGTATGACCATTTTCACAAGCATAGGTTAATGCAGTATCAGCTGATGTTGTTTGAGCATGTACATCTGCACAACACTCTAAAAGGTACTTAACCAATTCTAAATGTCCTTCTTGAGCGGCTTCCATAAGTGGTGTTGAAGCACCTAGTTCCAGAATTGCACTATTTTTTATTAGGAAATCAGCAACATCCAAAAACCCGCCACAACATGCCAATGTAAGAGCAGTCTCTTGAGTCTCTTCAGTCTGTGCATTTATGTTTGCTCCTACATAAAAAAGTTGAACAAATATTTTTATTTATTGAATAATGAAGAAAAACTAATACTTAGTAAAAAGTTAAAAGAATTGAACCTATTATCTGCAGCTTTTGTTAATAGCACACATGATACAGTAAACTTGACATATTTTTAACTAAATTAAAAGCTGAGCTATTGATATGATAAGAATTTAGAAAAAACATTGAATTATTGAATAAATAATAATTTTTATTAATTATGGTAAGATGTAAATAAAATGAAAAATGTAGGAAAGTTAATACCAAGTTGATTTGACAAAAATTTCAAAAATATTGATAAAATTCTTATTTATAGTTTAATTTACTATGCCATACCTGCAATAAACAAATATAAGCAATACGGATCATATCTCAAAAAAAAAAAAAAAATGTTTTCAATACAAAAATTTCTTATGCCAATATAATATTTCCACAAGGGTTAATGAAATACAATATGGAAATCAGATTCTGATGACTTTAAAAAGTCAATTGTCAAATAATTAGAAAAAAAAAACTAAATATGTATTAAAAATTTTTTAAATACTTTCTTTTGAGTTGTATTTTTAAAATTGTATGCAAGCAATCATGTTGGGTTTATTTGCCTAAGATTGTTAATACTCCAACATCTAAATTTCATTTATTTTAAGATCTTTAGTACTTTAATATTTTTATAGTGGAGATTTATAGGACATTGTACGGTAGAAATAAACAAAATTATTAATTTGACATTGAGCATTCAATCAATAACAGAATACAAATAATAATTAATAAAACTGTTTATCCTTCATCAAATGAAATTGGATATACACGAAAAATCATAACGATTACAAAGAAATCAGGTAGTTGAACAATCTCAATTATGGAATGAACATTTATATCAATATTTTTTAGAAAAAGTCTTTAGTCAATATATGTTATATGAGATATACAAGAAAATGTATCATTATAGGACAACCAGATATTTTGGCAGAACTATTAACTTATTAATTCATTAACTATTAGTAGTTTCCAAAATGTAGCTAAAAACTTAGATAAGATTACAAACAAAAAAGAAAGGTTGTATAAAGTTATTAATTAATTGCAATAACTATTTTAAGTAACTTTTGTTTGAATTTTTAAAGTAGTTCAGTAGTTGTAAGTGTTATATGTAAAAAGAAAATATTTCAATATATTCAAATCAATTAACATTATATTTTTTGATTAACTTTATTTTATACTATTACAAAAAAGGTGAATATGTAAAAAGAAATCATAAAAGTGAAGCTAGGGATCTTTGGATTCATACAAATACTGTAAACAATGACTATAATATATTTTATAATATATAATAGTAATATATTTCAAATAAAATTTAATCTTTTTTATTTTTCTACAGATATATTTTAAGAAAATTTATTGTTTTTAATTAATTTTACTTTATTAACTAACAAATATTATAAGTTAAGAAACCAAAAATAAAATGAATAAATATGCAGTTATAAATAAATAATGTATGTTAAAAAAAAAAATTACCTTTACTCAACAAAACAGACACCATGTCTTCATGACCTTCTCTAGCAGCTTCCATTAGAGGAGTATAGCCTTCATCATTAACTTCTTCAATATTTGCACCACGATCAATTAATAATAATGCAAGCTCAACATGACCCCCGCATGCAGCCAAAGTAAGTGGAGACTCAAAACTGTCAGCTGGCATATTAACTTGAGCACCAGAATCCAATAAAAGCCTAGCGACTTCTACATGACCATCCATTGATGCTTCCATTAAAGCAGTGTGCATTTCATCTGTTTTATGTTCCTATTAAAATAATAATAATCAAATAGATAATCTATTATAAAATATATATTAAAAGAAATAAAATCAAATTATATAAATTTTAAATATACTTGATCAGCTCCAGCAGCTAACAAAAATCGAACCATCTCTAAATGACCTTTATAACAAGCTAATGTTAAAGCACTTTCTTTGAACTCATTGGAATGTGTATTAATACCAGCTCCGCGTTCTAGTAAAATCTATTAAATAAAATATTAATAATTAATTTTACATAAAACTAATAAATAATATATAATCATGTTCATCATACTTTTGCGACCATAACATGTCCTGCACTTGCTGCTTCCATAAGGGGTGTATGCCCATTTTCATTATGATCTTCAACATTAGCACCATAATTTAAAAGTTCTTTTACAGTTTCAACATGGCCTCCAGCACAGGCATACATTAACGGAGTATTTCCTAATCAATATATATTTTTGAATTAAATTAAATTTTATAATATAAAGATGAAATCTATTAAAATAAATACACTAACCTGTTGAAGATAAAGCATTTACAACAGCTCCATGAGCTAGTAAAAGCCTAACAATCTCCACAAAACCAGAAGATGCAGCTTCCATAAGTGGTGTACAATCCCCCTTAATACCTCGATCTTCAACATTGGCTTGCATTGCTAATAAAACCTATTTTTTTTTTTTGATAATTATTGTTCATTATCAAATAAGTGAAATAGTAAAATCATGGAAGATTTTAAATAAAAAAAAAACTAACCTGAGCCAATTCGTAATAACCTGCAGAACAGGCAAGGGACAACAAACTTTCACCCTCTTCAGATGTCTCATGAACTGATCGGCCTTCAGTTAACAATTTACGAACAACTCCAACATCACCATCATGGCAAGCTTCGACTAGGGTCCTGAAATTGGATTTGATAATTTTTTGTCTTGTACTATTTGGTAGGCTTAATTCCGACATACTTGTTTTCGTTTTTGGTTTCTGCTCTCATCCGGGTCAACGCTGCTGCCGCTTCGTCTAAAGCACAAGAAACACTATTGGTTAGTTTGCGCAAAACTTCAGGGTCGGTAGTGGTCTCGCCTGGCAACCCGAGTTTAGTCAGACCTAAACCGCATACATTTCCACCTGTTCGTTCATTAAAAAAAAACAATGTTTTTTTTAGTGAGATCTACAGTTTTTTAAATATAACTTACTTGGCCTAAGCATAGAACCTGCAGCATTTAAAAGGGCTTCTAATTGACGATGGGTTTCAGGGTCTCCTTCTATACTTTGTTCAGTATCCGTATCATCGGCTGTTATTAGGAAGGTTGAATCTAATCGGTTATTAGGATTTTCACATAGGTCGTCTTGATCAAGACCAAATGATCCAACCTGAAGTATAAATTAATAAATTTATAAATTTATCAATAAAAATAAATTGTAGACAAATATAGATTAGGTTATTAGTTTACATCAAAGGTTTTAAAACAAAACAATTTACTTTTTATAAATTTTAACAGGAATCTTGATTTAACTATAAATAACTATAAAATGAACTGGATGGGCCTCGCTCTGTTGTACAGTTGGGGGTGGAGTGCACCTCATTTATAGGATCGGTTATTACAATGGATTTATTAAATTTGAATGCAATAATAGGTATCATTGTATACGAATAACAATTCTGAACGGAGATGATATGTTGGTCTAAAATAGGTATATAATAATATAGCATTTTATATTTAAGTTCAAATATAATACAATAGTATGCAATTTCGTAAAAATTATTTTATAGCTTTTTGAAGAGTAACTTATGGATAACCGAGTGTTAAAATTTTAATCCTTAAGTATAAACTGAAATTTTTTTATGAATTTTTAACTACAAAATAACTTGCAAATCATCGCGATTTTAACATATTTTATACAAATTTGAAATTTATGGGCTTATAAAAAAATTTGAGAAAAACGATCTCCGATATTTTTTAGTTACGATAAGTATAACTTATAATAAACCTTGTATTAAATTTTCAAGAGTTTTCGGACAGCCAATAAAATTAGATTTTTCAAAATACTTTGAAAACTTATCCATGTATAGAAAAAGCCACCATAAAGATTTGGTGAAAATTACAAGTGTTTGCGGTTTTTCGTTTTTGAGTTAGAGTATTTTAAAAAAATGTGTTTTTGTGTAAAATATCCCATTTTTTCATAATTTTTTTATCGTTTTTTCCACGCTTTCCTTTCAAAAAAGTGCTGTTTAAGAAAATCTACACAAAAAAAAAATAAATAAATAAAAAACACTAATTGTAAAATCAATAAATTCCATCACTCCCTTCAGAATCTAAAATATCATTGATGTCATTGAAGTAAATTATTTGTCTAGTATTTATCTATAATGAAACAATTTTAAATTATAACTGATACATAAGTATGTAAATAGATTATATATAAAAAGTGAACTACTTTTAACATGTTCCTCAAACCAAGTAATTAATATAAGTTGAGTCATGTATAAATGTACCAAGTATAAGTTATTTTAAATATCCTTTCAAATAGGGTAATCAGAACATAGGTTAATGGAAATATGTAAGATACAGAAATACACTATAGAGTTCCACATTACAAGTAACACTGATTTTGAATAATTCCATGTAGTAATGGAATAATGTGTAGGTTAATTTAGTCAACACAGGTATTCATTATATATTATCTATCTAATGGTTAAAATATTTTTTTTATTAATACTATATTATATTATACATGTGTAAATAATAAATAACATTTTTTGGCAAATTTATCAAAACAGTATTATAATTTTCAACTCAAAATACTAAAATAGTATTACTTAAGTTACAATATTTTAACCTGATTAGGTTTAAGCATTAATTTTAACTCATGTAGCATATTCAAATAAACAGGAGTTTGAATAAACACTCGCACAAATAAATTATCAATCAACAAACTAAGAAATAACTAATAAGAGAATGCAATGCAAAAAATCTATTAGGTAGCGATTATTAATCATTTCTAATTTGTGAGTATTACAATATAAACAAGAATTCTATGATAAAAAAGTAAAAAATTATTTGTCAATTATTATTTCAATTTTGGTTCAAAAATGTATTAATTTCTAATAGAAAACCTATCAACAAAATAAAAAATTAGGTAGTTATATTACAATAACAAATGGGTAAGTATATAAACAATTTATAACTTATTTTAAATGTATTGAAAGTTTATGTGGTACCTAAATAGTTACAAAGGATAATACAATCCATAATTTACCAACCAAACAACAGGCAGACATCAAAATACAGAGCGATAATTACGTAAACAAAAATTTTGGGAAATGTTTATCAACGCGATATTTTAAATAACATAAAAATATGACGACAATGTTTCTAGTGCAAAAAATTACAAATTAACATGAAACTCGTACTTTTTGCTACACAGAATAAATAAGGTGACGTACATACGTAAATACATGTATACATAAACACAACAATACGGTGCGGGAGTGGAAGCGGTATGTGATATGTACATTAGAAAATCTCAATGCGATTGACCCCGGACTGGATGAAAACAAAAAAAAAACCGCACCAATACATACATATACAAATATATAGAAGTATGTATATTACATATTAAACACATACACCGCCATTGTTACCGACGAAAGCCTAAAGAAAATAAACACACTAGGCATGTGTCACAATAATTCCGCAGTAGATGAGTGAATAGAATAGCCTCCTCTCACTGTATAGTGTATATTTTAATTGACGAGAAAATATTTTTGAAATTACTATTTTTTATTTTATTTTATAGGTTAGGTTGTCATGCATACGTCTCCCCTCGCCCTGCCTAGACTGGGCGGAAACCAGTTGGGACAAAGGGTGCCCCTAATTACGGAATGTTTAGAGAAGAATTGGATTTTCCTAGATACCCCAAAAGGTCAGTGACGTCACGACAGGACGATTGAATCCAAATTGCCAAGTGAAATCAATGATAGGAACAAAATCAGATTACGATATGTATTTTCTATGCGTACGAATGCCTATCTACGTATGCGAAAAATTGATATAATAAATGCGTACTTCTGATATTTCTTCTTCGGAACCGGACGACCCGGACAAGTACATTTGATCAGGTTCGTCGTAATCCTCGTCTTGGTATTCCGACTCTGAGACGGACTGCAATCTTTTGTCGATGCAATTGCTGTCCGAGGGCTGGACGGGTGTCGGGGGCGTGAACGAGGGGCCGGCTGACGACGACGGTGCAGCCGTGGCGTTTCCACCGCTCGATGTGGGTATTTGTTCCATGACGACGTTTATTCGGCTCCTGTTGGAAGGCCGATGGTCGCCTTTTTTCTTTAATTTACCGATTTTTGCGCGCGATCTTACACAGCTACGTAATCCTGCAAACGGAGCACTACAACACGCACAACTACCACTTGTACAGCAATGACCCGAGCGCGACCGCGATATCAATGGTCCATCGCGAGTGCCACGGTTCGACAATAATTTTTAACAGCCACAGTAAACGACAGGACAACTCGAGTGCGCGAAATGCCCAGTGTGGCTTGACAAGCGTGTGTGCGGTTATTTATCGAGGGGGTTATTAGCGAAGTTATGTCGGCGTTTTTTTCACATTGAATTATCTTAAACGAGTGCGGATTGCGGAAAAATAGTTCGCCATGTCTACGCCAGCGCCCCCTCCTCACCCGATACTACTACAACTACAGTATTTCATAATCATCGATAGTAGCTCTATCTATCTGATAATTCTGTTGTCTGACAATTATCGCCGGCAAACATGGAAAACAAATTAAGCACACAGTTTTTAATCCAAGCCTAATATTTTTATAGTTCATTAAATAATATGTTATATTACTTTTAAGTTTTATGTTCTATTATAAAATCTAAAATTATTAATTATTAATTTTACCTTGGCTTTTGATGCATTGGTTGTGACTTAATATATTCGATTTCTAATTCCAACTTTTATATCTGTTTTTTTTATACATCGGAGCCTTCGACATTTCATTACGCACAAACATACAAATGTGAATGTATATTATTTTATTATCAAATTATAATATATATTCACCGACTAATTAATTTAAAATTTTCATATTGTATAATAAAATATAAAGATATGTAAATGCATCTGCTAACGTGTATTCGGTCTAAACGGTCCTATTTTTGTCTTATAATGTCTACAGACACGGAAGAGAAGTCGAAAACAATTAATTGTTTATTCATCAATTTCGAATTACAATTTCGGCAGTTACTGTTGGAATCCAAATCAAATAAAGTATGTATTAATTTCTGAAGGACTAATGTATAAATTACAATTCAGTTAATTTACTCGAATACTTTTGTGCAGTAATTCAAATAAATACACCATTAATCACTCATTTTGTGAACATATTGATAAGTTGTTTCACCGATTATTATTTATCAATTTATCATGATTGTAATATTAAATAATTAGAATTTTTTCCTACGATTTCGATTGTTCATCTGTTGTAAAATGTTAACAAGGATATTCCTAGTATTAACAGAATTGGGGATAGCGAAGATAACTAAAGCTAGAAAGTAGAAATTATGTTGCTGAAATACTGACTAACCCCAAAATATTTTACATTTAGAACACAAGCTGAAATTTGCGTTGTAATCGATTATAATACATTATAATTATATATATAACTTTAATATTAAATGAATATTACACATTTTACTTATAAATGAATAGGTAATAAAAGATATTGTATAAATCTCTGTTGCTACGTGCCACTAATATAATACCACAGATTATATGAATATTCATATAATATATTATATTATTACCACAAAAATTATGTTGTCCACTATACTTTTTTTCTATACTCTATAAGTATGGTTTTTCAAGTGGGAATCCCATATTTTCCACGCGAGATAATACCTATTCAGTTAATTTGTCTGAAACTTTTGGTGTAACGTTATCAAATTTCGGACAAGTATTTTCGGAATTATTTAAATTTAAAATTGTGTGTGAAGGTGTTAAATCAATTACGTAACAGCTTTACATACTATATAGTTTTTATAAGAAACTATTTATTATGATTACGACCTCATTATCAAAGCCCAATGGTAATTAATTATTAATAATACTTAAAGGGCTGGAGATAGCATATATCTGTTACATTATAAGATTTGATGTATACGCATAACTGGCATTATAACATATTATACATGTTAATAATATTAAATTAATAATAATTAGTGCTTATATTCAATTCACAATCTCAAATCAGTAACAAATGGCGCTAACAAATTACATTTCAATGTTACGTAGCTACTATAAGAATATTTCCTTAATACTTAAATTAAAATAATTCAAGAACAATTTTTTCGAATATTGATTTTAGTACATCGAAATTCACAAAAAAATAATCTCAATGGTATGCCACAATGAAATAAGGGTATTCCCATTTGAAAAACAAAAGTTTGTATCACCACGGACCATACTTACGGGAGATTGAAAAAAAATAGCGGAAAACATAGTTTTTGTGGTGATTTGAAGATTAAAAAAAACAATTCAAATGATGGCATTTTTACGATAAAAAATGGGGGTGCGCATCCTAAACGAATCACGCTGTATATATTTATAATTTTAAAAGGTATGCATAAA
The DNA here is from genome assembly GCA_025469195.1 of Chaitophorus viminalis. NCBI lineage: Eukaryota > Metazoa > Arthropoda > Insecta > Hemiptera > Aphididae > Chaitophorus > Chaitophorus viminalis. The sequence continues at coordinate 102,358 of JAIPRK010000624.1, forward strand.
TAAAGGTTGTTTATAGTTTGTTTGTTTGAGTTTGCTGTTGATTGTAGTAAATTGTTCTGTATGATCCTTCATCATAATTTATGTTTTATAAAAAAATCTTATATAGTTATATCAATATAAAACATTTATAACTAAAAAAAGAACCGAATGGGCCTCGTTCTGTTGTACAGTAGGGGGGTGTAGTGCACCACGTTCATAGGATAGGTCATTAGAATGGTTTTATTAAATTTGAATGCAATGATGTATATCATTGAATACGAATAACGATTCCGAACGGATATATGTTTGTCTAGAATGGGTATATTATATAATATATTATGTTATATTTAAATACTGCAATGTTTGTCAATATTTGTACTTCAAACGCTTATAAAAAAAATATGTGCTTATGGATTTGAATAACTTTAAAATGACAGTAATTACAAAATACAAGTAAATTAATTACGGTAAATACAACTTTTGTGGAATCTTCTATTAAATGTTCAAGTATTTTGTACCAGCCAAATTTTTTATCACCGATTATAAAAAAAAAAAAAAAATGTAAAAATCGAATATTTCAAATGCCTATAAGTAGCTTAAAAATGAGTATAATATTTTGAAAAAAAAAACATGGATTAAAGAAAAAGCCAATCTTAACAACTGGTAAAAATGTTGAGTTTCTGCGATTTATATTTTTTGAATTATTACAAATATTGAAAATTGTTTGAGAATAAATCAATTTTTTATGCAATTTTATAAAAATTTAAATTTTAAACGGTCATAAAAAATTTTCTTTAAGTCCGGTAGAAATTTTTTTATAATTATTTGAAGAGTAACTTATGGACAACTCAGTGTTAACATTTTAAACTATTTTTGACTACAAAATAACATGCAAATTATCGCAATTTTGACATATTTCATACAAATTTGGACTTTATGGGCTTATAAAAAAAATTTGTGTGGAACGATTTTCAATTTATTTTAGTTACGATACTATAATAACTTATAGTTAACTTTGTATTAAATTTTCAAGAGTTTTTAGACAGCCAATTTTTTTTTTATCGATATTTCAAAAAAAAAAACTTAGAAATTAAAACTGTCTATAAATAGGTTAAAAAATTTCCAAATACTTCGAAACTATGTATAGAAAATGCTAATTTAAATGTTTGGTGAAAATTTCTAGTGTATGCGGTTTTTCGTTTTTGAGTTAGAGAATTTTTTTAAAAAAAAGGAGTTTGTCAAAACGTGGTTTTGCGTATAATTTTCCGTTTTTTCGTAATTTTTTTATCGTTATTTTCGACGCTTTTAAAAAGTATTGATAAAGCTTAATTTTTGACTGCCCCAAGTACCATCTAAATTCACTTTCCTATCAGAAAAGTTACTGTTTAAGAAAATCGAAGCATTTTTACTGCCCAAAAAGGTGTCGTTAGACACAAAAATACAAATAAAAAAAAAAACAAAACATCATTGTAAAACCAATAGATTCCATTACTCCGTCCAGAATCTAAAAATTCAAATGTTGGGAGTATCCAAAACAAATCACCCTGTATTGTATATTTATAATTAAAATATATTTCACTATATCAGCAAGATGTCTATTCCTTGGCTCCTTGCCTCATTTTTGGACATAGTTGAACATAAACCACCTTGGTTCTTTCTCCAGATTCATTTTTCGATCTTCCCCACCTTGACCATTAAGTAATCAATAATATTCATGAACTCATGTCCCTATAGTACTGCATCTTGGCACCTCCTCCAGCACTTTATTTTCTCATAGAACTTCGCATTTCCATCTCAAACTTTGTTTTTTTTTTTGAACTTAGTAGTTCTTTCATCTTACTATCTCATGCAAGTTACCTCTTACATATTGTTTCTTGCGATAGATTCCACTATTCCAACTCATATTCTAGTATAATATATGCATGTCATGTCTGTTACTCAGCCTTGAATCAATTTTTGATTCAATAAACTATTCGCATGTCTTTTTTGTGACCCATAACATGCTTCGCTGCTGAATTTGTTGTTTTCAATGCTTTAAATCACTGGTCTGATAAGCTGTTAGCCGGTAGATACCTGTAAGGAAATGTCATTAGGCTTTTAGAGGTCATATATGAATTTTTCATCGATTTTGCGAATAATTAAGATAAATAGTGAAAATTGCAATACACTTAACCCACGTATACTGGTTTCTAACTCAGCACCGCAACCCCCTAGTATTTTATTGAATACTTTGTCATTAGACGATATTCAAATGTTATTTTAGTTACAGTAATTCAGAATATCTACTGAGTATGATATTAACATTTTACAAAAATTTAATAATTTTCGAAATATTTGATGAAATTTGTGTATTTATAAGCTACTCAAAATTTCCGATTTAAAGGTAAACTACTTTGTACCTAGTTACCTTGCTACTTTGTATGACAAAATGGATTCAGCCTATATTTGTTTTGTGTTATTTAAAATGCAATCACAAAATCTTATTTTGCATATATACCTAACTTTAAATATAAAAATAAATGCAAATTATTATGATTTCTTTGTTTGAATACTTTTTTCTGAATATTTATATTTTTACATTTTAAACAAATGAATTATTTATAATTATACTATATTATATTATTTTATTTAATACTTGGTTATTAAGAAATTATATTAAAATTTTAGTTGATTCTAAAAACTACTCAAGATAACTTAAATAACTGTTTAAAACGCAATATCATGTTGGAACATCAATTAGAAACTGAATGTCTTAATAAATCAATGATAAAGATGGAATTAGATGTTTTAACAAAAACAATGAATAAATGTAAAAATATAAAAAGTAACAGTTCTGACTTTGATATAAATGTTTCAATTCATGACCATGAATATTTGAAGAATAAAATATATAAATTACAAGTAAGTTATACAGCTGTATATATGTGATTTTCAAATGTTTAAACGGTTACATTATAGTTTTACAGACCCATATTTAATAATTAACATATTTGTTTTTACTTTAATTAATAAGTATAATATTTATACATATTACTTAAGGTTGAAAATTTAGAATTGAAACAAGAGTTGGCAAAATCAAATGATAAAGTATTATTACTAATGGAAAATCAGCATAAATATCCAGAAAAAATTAATCTAGTCACTTCAATGTTGAATTCTCTTCAACTGTAAATATTGAATATATAAACTCTATTTTTCAAATGGAATTTCAAAAATTCTATTTAAATATTATCAAATGAAATATTTTAAAATTTTTACAGGCAAATAAACAAGTTAGAAAAAGAATCACAATCATTAATAAAAATTTTAAAAATAAGTAAGATTTTAGCTATAAAAATCATAAGTGCTCTTGAGTACTCAAAAAAATCTTATGAGGCACAATTTAATCATTTTCAATATTTAATGACAGAAATAACAAATATTAAAGGTAAATAGTTCATTAATTATTCTAACGATTATTAATTATTCAACCAGTCGCACACTTACACAGCTTTCACAAAATAAAATAAATTACCCAAGTCAATTGATTATTTATCCATCTATACTTTTTATTATATACTAACATGTATTGAAAACACTGCTGTTGACTATTTATTAGTGGAATTAGCACGGCTTGGTAAAAAAAAAAAATATATATGACTTAATAAAAATAATTAAGAGATAAATACTAAATAGGTAAAATTTCTCTAACAATTATTCAAATACAATTAATTTTTTTTTTCAATCTAATTTTCATATTTCATAGGAAATAATATTTTATTTTAAATTAATGCAAATATGCCTTTAAAATTTAAAAGAATTTTCTACCTAAGTATTATCTTACATTGTATTTATAAATATAAATAACTAACTACAACTTATAATATTTATGGTTCATAATTTAAGGTCAGATTTATATGTTAAATGGCCAAAATGAAAAACAACAGATAATTAAAAGTAATCAGGATAATATAATTTCATCGAACCAGGCAGATTTAGAAATTTCTAAGACACTAGTTGACATTTTACAAACTGAAAACTACACAATGCACAAAAGCATGGAACAAATGTTGGATAAAAAAGTTCTTAAAAACGATTCTGTATGAACTTATAGAATAAATGTAACTAAATTATAATTTGTAAAATTTAAAAATACTACAACAAAATGTAACTGATTTATTCAATATTTATCAAATATTTTAATAACAAACCTGCAAATAATATTATAACAAAACATTTTTTTATTGATAAAAGATTTTTTTATGTGCATAAACAATTTCAACTTTTTAAAAAATTAAAAAATAAATATACAAAAATAGTAATATATAATAAAATGTATTTCCATTAAAAAATTATACCATTAACAAAGAAAAATAAACTATTATACCATATACATGAACCACTGTTTATTTTTTATACATACTCCTCTTTAGTTGCCACCAAATATATAAACATTTAAAACTTGATCACTTGTAATGGAACTGGTTTATATTTTTTTAATACTTTTTCAAGTGATTCACTTGATTTAAGTCCAAATGTTTCTAAACATTGTCTATCAATGCATCCCATGGATCCTCCTGATACTGATTGCAGGAATTTCCAATATGATGATCTTAAATTATGTGGCTCAAGTATAGACGCATGAAATAAAATAGCAGTAGAAAAACAATATAAAAATATATTTGCTTGAGGTATATCTGGAAAAAGTCCATCATTTGAACCTTGTACATACATAATCTGAAAACATTTTCAGTAATAATTAATTAATTATGAATAGTTATTATACAATATATTAAATTAAATTAAATCAAAATATTTTACTAATTATTTTAAGCTAAACAATTTTAAAATAAATTATAGTTGAAATTAAATGTTACCTGTAAAGTTTTCAACATAACATACAAAGCAATTGTATTGTTACGGTATAAGTAAAATGTAAGACTAGCCAGTGATCCCGCTGGAATACATATATACTTTGAATCCTTACCAAGGAACCTTCTCATTAGACAAGATACTAGCTAAAATTGAATAGAATATAAAATAAACATATTGATGGATATAAAAAATTGTTACTCTGTAAGTAGTAGAAAATCCTCCAAGAAATGCTCCTAAACTAAATGTATCTGAAGATATCATTAGTTTTAAAATATAACTTGGTTTACGTAGAATTCTATTGAATTGTAATAAAGATTTTAAACATAGTTGAAGAGAGTAACCTACTAAAAATAATCTTGTTCCAGACTAAAAATCAACAAAATAAAATAAAATAAATGACAAATAAAAAATCTTATTTGAAAAAAAAAATTAATACTTACACTTATAATATAATGTAGACATCCATTAGCATGTGGACATACATCATTGATCCAAATTTGTTTTAATTTACTATCTAAAGTACAGTAAGCTTTATGAATATCAGTTATAGCTTGACGAATTGTATCCTGATTTGAGATGTTATTTACACGGGAAGATCGTGTTGCTAACAATGGTTTAGAATAATCATTTTCTTCGGATGGACCAATAACAAATCTATAAAATAACATTTTAATCATTATTAACATTTTTATTTTTATCTTAAGAATATTTTTCTTTTTAAAATACAATTTTTTGAATATAAATTACCCAACACAGCAAGTAAGTTATTGGTTATTTAACCAGCCAATACATTGAATTTAATATACATTAATTATTATTATTAATTGTAATTTCTATACATGTTTACAAATAAAAAAAAATAATGATTTTTTCTATATTGAAAGCTTTGACCTTTGCAGTCCTAATCTATAATAATTATTAATAAGATTGAAAATGCATGGCATATAATTAGTTGGTCTAAAATACAATGAAAATTCAGTTGGAAGAAAAATTGACTACACTATATGCAATTATATGTTTTGATAAATATTAATTATGATACTCACCTCAACAAGGAATATATTGAATCTGTTTTATTATGCTGTCCTCTAAAAGAATATAATAGTAATGTAATAGAAGATCCAAATATAAACAAATCTCCATAGGGTATCGGTCTTATAATGTCTCTGCTAACCATCATATTATAAAATGTTTCTAATGCCTACAATTAGATTATTACATCTGTTACCAACATTAATATTACAATAAATAGTATAATTTAAGATCTAAAAAGTATAACTAGTGTAATAAATTCAAGAATTCAGTATGTAAGTGATTAAAGTGCAGCATTCTAATGGAAATTCATAAGTTTGAGTGACTTACAACATTTGTAACATAAAGACTCAACAATCCTCGTCTAGACGGTCTCTCAATTAATATAGCAACTAAACTAGATAGAAAACATGGAAGAAATGCAACACTAAGTACATTGAACTTCCCATAAAATCTCCTAAAATAAAATAGTAGGATTAATAAATATTAAAGTTACAAGACCAGTAAAAGAATTTGTAATTATAAATTAAAAAAGCCTTTAAATTTTTTTAGTATACATATCGAGACAATATTTTAATACAGGGGCGTCATTTCAATATTTGCTAGAATTGGACATAATAAATACCGGGTAAATAATTTTGAAGCCCAAATTAAAAAAAATTGTCATATGATATTGATTTATAGTTTTATATCAAACTGATCATAATCAATGAACTATTACATTCTGATAATATATAACTTATTCAATTGTAAATTATAGTTACTCAAACCAATACACAAGTATATAACAATATATAATTTATACATTTAAGCATAATTATTAAAACCCTCAATAAACTTAATGCCAATATACTAGAAATGGAAAATTATTACATATTATAAGGCATAAGCATTATACAAATTAAGAACATTAAGCAATAATAGAATATCTTCATAACTAAAAAATTTTGACATTAATCATTGAAGAATTAAAAAAATATTGTTCCATATGACGTCTCTGTTTCAATATATATTAATAAATTAATTATTTTTAAATTTATTGTTAAACAAAAATATTTAGAATTTAAAATATTTCTTTAATTTTAAGGCTACATAATTAAAGCAAAATCCAGGTTCTATACTTATTAATTTAAATAATAATCAAGTTTTGTAAATATTCTTACTTAATACCATAACACAATCAATATTAAAATAACCATGTTGGTGTTCATAGTGAAAAATAACAGTTACATAATCAGAGTAAAATATTACAAATATTTATTAATACGAAATTAGAGTAAAGGATGTAAATTGAATAAGTTAGCAACATTTATTCTGATTTGATTTTTTTTTTTAATAAGAAATAATATACAATCTATACTAGAAGCATAATAGGTATATGTGAAGTAAGTAAAAAAAAAAACTGGTAGATTCAAGAATAAAAAGTTACCCATTAGTAACCCTTAACTTGAGTAGATTAAAATTGATTTAATCTATGTCTTAATAGAAAGAAAAAGAAACAAGAAATAAGAACAAGAGATGTGGGGGGGGAAACGAATAGGCTTATTGAATAGGTCTGTACACCATCTCCTTTTTAGTCGCAAGGGAATATTTAAATGTATGAGAGGATTTTCATAATTATTAAGGTAAGAAAAGAATCGCCTGTAAAAAAAAACTCCAGATTCTTCTTCTATTGTTTTAATATGCAAATCATAGTGTAGGGTTTGGTTGGATACATAAGGAGGAGTATTTGTTATTTTTCGGAGTATGATGTTCTGATTAGCCTAAATTTTGTTTACATTTGACTTCTTAGCTGTGCCCAACAATTGTAATCCATAGGTTCAAATGGGTTACAGCAGTGATTTATAGATTAACTGTTTAATTTTAAGACAAGTAAATTTATTTTTAGATAAAATATTATTAGGGAGCGAGCGAGAATTTGATTTGATGATTAATATGCAATTGTGTTTATAATTTGACTGTTTACTTTGGTGTAATACATGTTTTATTAATATAAATTATCAAATATATTAAACATCTATTAAATAGCTTAATATACCTTAATAAGCACACTGCAGATGAAAATCCAAACGCATGGCAAGAAAGGAAAGCAGTTGATTGTAAAATACTTAATAATGTTCGTTTAAGTTCCTTCATTGTTGGTTTACGACCTTTCATCAAAAGAGTTAACTAAAAATAAATTGTTTATACATAATTATTACTAAAAAAGTTTAAAAACATATAATTATCAGTATTACCATATAAGTTGTAACATATATGCGAAAAGAAGCTTGAATTGAATGAATTAGTAGACCAGCACTTGCGTCGGAACACGATGCAACCCATGGGTGCATATATTCGTAACAAGATGTATCAATTGTTCTGAATATTTTACTAGCCACTGCCATAGTAGTTCTATAAAGATACAATTTATATATTTGTTTTAAATATTAATTGAATGTTTAACCACTGATAACTAAGTGAAATATTTATAAAATGGGTAGTATTGGAAGTATATATTTTATTTCGATTGATGTTATGATAAAACAGTACTGGATTATTTACTTAGAATACGTCAAATCAGCTAGCACCTAGGTAGTTGTTATTCATTTACTGATTCCTATACAGCACATAACACTATTATTTATCCACTACCTAAAACCAAACAACTGTGAACTGACAATTAAACACTATAGTACTACACCTGTCACCTACTGTCCTACTGATCTTTGAGTTTTGACCAATTCGTTTCTTTGAGTTTCCTATTTGGCTTTCAGTGCTTTCACATTCGTATTTCGTTTATCATTGCTATAACTATTTCCAAAATTTGATAACAATTTTTCATTAAAGCTACAATAGATGGCATCGCTAACCAATGTAGTGAGGAAAAAATAACGTCATTCATAATGAATAATATGAACACATCATAGTTCGTTTTAAAAAAAATGTATTTTGTCAAAACGTGGATTTGCGTAAAATTTCCCGTTTTTTCGTAATTTTTTTACCGTTTTTTTCAATGCTCTTAAAAAGTATTGAAAAAGTTGGATTTTTTACGTGCCCAAGTACCATCTACATTCATTTTCCTTTCAGAAAATTTGCTGTTTAAGAAAATCAAAGAATTTTTACTGCCAAAAAAGGCGAAAAAAAAACACAATATTGTAAAATCAATAGATTCCATCACTCCGTAGTCCATATTACTCCATTCAGAATCTAAAACGTGTATAAGTATTTGGAATGTAGAGTACACTTTTTTTTGGACATACAGTACATATAATTATAATACCAAATAACATGTATTTATTATTTTCATCACTTATTTTTTCAAAATATTATTAACAATGATCAAAGTTATTGTTATTAATTATTATATTATAAGATAATATGACAAACATCCACCATCAGTGACCCATCTTCCCGCCGTAGGCAGGATGACAAACACCCGGCTAGGAGGGGGGGTCAGGGGTGCAGCACCAGCTAAATGAAGTCTAGTATTATAATAAAATAGTATTTTCGTGCAATATTTCCATTGTACAATAATATGTTGAAAAATGCATAAAATATATAAAATAATAATGAATAAGATAGTAGGTACAACTTATTGTATCATGTGGTAACACTGCAAGTACACCTAGTTCGCTTCAAATTGCGTTCGTAAGGCCCTCTCTATATTACTCTATGGAAGTATTGAAACACATGAATCACAGATATATACAATAATTGTATTGTATATATTATATACAATTGTATACAATTATATTGTATATATTATTGTATATATCTTACATGAATAAAAATTCAGACGTTCCTATAACTAGTCACTTTATAATTTATATAAGTTTAGTGTCTATCACTAGTATCACTAGTCTATGGTTTTATGGCTTAACTCTTATATTCACGAAGTCACGAATTAAGATATTTTTAATTAGATAATAATTAAATAATATACCCATTACCTAATGTATACTTTATAAGTATTTATCGTGTGCATAATATAGTACAACAGTAATATACCAGGGTCTCCATCCTTTTTTTCGGGGGGCCAAATCTGAAATTTAATTCGGAATCGCGGGCCAAAATTGCCTAGAGATGCATCGATAGAAAATGTAATTGAGGGTGGATAAGAATTATTTTCTGACCATTTTACTATTTTATATTGTGTTTTAATATAGTTGTAAAAATAAAATCTGAAGAAACAAATATAGTATATTGTTTATAGGGAGCTTAATAAATTATTTAAATTATAAAAATAGTTTTGAAACATAAGTTAACTTGGGGGGCCGCATCCGACCCGCGGGCCGTAGGTTGGAGATCCCTACTATATACGATACGATCTAAGCTCTATGGCCTATGCTATCTACAGCCGTGGTGTATCATAGAGTAATTTTTCGGTGACCGGTCAAAATATCTCCGGAAAAATATCTCTGGACAAAATATCTCCAGTAAAAAATATATCCGGTAAAATATATCTCCGATAAAATATATATCCAGAAAAAATACCTCCGGTCTAAATATCTCCGAAAAAACATCTCTCGTGAAAAATGTATCAGAAAGAAGTATCTAAACAAAATATCTATAAATTTAGTATTTAAATTTTAATTTGTAAGCCATGTTTTAACATTGCTTAAGAGTTATGATTCTGAAAGTATACATTATGTACTTAAGTATACATGCATGTATAAAAAAGCAAAGAATTTTTCAATAATAATATTTCATAATATTTCTTCAGAATTATCTAAAGAGGATATTATTTTTCATACTTGTAATAGGTAGATGTTTAAATAATTTTCTTAACACATATTAGACAAGTACAATAAATTGGTGATTGTATATTGTTCTTTATCACCAAATTACACGGTACGTCGAGTAATAAAATGAATATGTTAGGATAGTCGGAATCTTTTAATATTTTTTAAATGTATACCATTTCTATATTATAATCAGATTTTTACTCATTTGTACTTAATGTTATAAGATGAAATGATATAGAAAATTTATTTAGATACTTCTTTCTGATACATATTTCATGGGAGATATTTTTTCCAGAGATATTTTTACCGGAGATATTTTTACTGGAGATATTTTTTCCTGGATATATATTTTACTGGAGATATTCTTTACCGGAAATATTATTTCGGAGATATTTTGTCCAGAGATATTTTTCCGGAGATATTTTGTCCTGGAACCAATTTCTCTCCCTGTAGTATTCAATATAATGATTGGTTTGCAGTAACTTCCATGTTTCTCTATTACTAGTCTTCATCCTCTTTACCTCTTGATATGAATTACATCCTTGATCTTCTATTATCTGACATATAATTGCATTCTTGGGCAGTCTTGGTTTTCCTCTATGATTTTTTTCCATCGATTATTCCTTAAAAGATTAGTAATGCAGTCCATCGTGTCTTAAAATATTACCTATTAATTAATTTAGTTTTTTTGTATACTCTTCCATATTGAAATTCCATATTTCCTCTCAGATACCTTTTCTAAAACTTTGTCGTTAGTAGTTCTGTCAGTAGTTAGTCCAACTGATCTTTTCCATCCTCCTGTAACATCACATTTCAAATGCCTCTATTCTTCTCAGTTCTTCTCCTGCAACAGTCCATATTTCGCATCCGTATAATATGATAGGTACTCAAGATGTAAATTTTAGTAATTCTTTCTAATGTTAAGGTTAATGTTTTCTGAAGTAAAAATACTTATTTTTTTATTAAATACATCTTGAGCTTGTCATATTATCTTTATAATTTCCTTTTTGTATATCATTTTGTCGTCCTTAAATTTTATTCTTCTTATGTTATTGTCTCTACTACATACAAGGACTCTCGTATTTTTGCGTTATTTTCATATGTAAATCTTTATCCATTGTTCCTAAAATCTTTATTAAATATTTTTCATTCTCCACTTTTATTGCAATGTCGTCCCCGAATCTCAGCATGTCTATTCTGTGATCATTTACCTTTATTCCTAGCTGTGTCCTCCCTCTCAGTTTCCTCCGTGGCCTCTAGAACATATAGGCATTAAATATTGAAGGTGATAATGTATATCCCTGTCTAACGCCTATCATTATTCTGGACTCTGAATATTTCCCATTTTCATAAGAATAGTAGTACTAAGGTGTATTTATATGATATTAAGATGTAAACACTTGGCTCATTAGAATTGAATTAAAACTAAGTGTTTTTAAGGATATAGTAAACCATGATCTTCTGTCTTTGTCTATCACACGTGCAACTTAGGAATTTAGACCTTTACCAACGTTTAAATTACCAACGTACCGATTAATCAATTAATGCGATAAGAATTTTAAAAACTGAACAATTCGCTGTGAAGTTTTAATCGTTTTCTCACATTAATTAATTCTCTCATTGAGAGTAATTGCCGAGTTAAATCTGAAGTTATATCATTTTTATATAATTGGACAAAATCATATGATGCTTTTATTAAGTCATCTTTAGATAAATTAACTAATGTAATTAGCTGAAAAAATCAAAGTTTTCGGTTATTTCTTTCAATGCATTAAATCTATTGGAAAGTTGAAAAATCACAGTATCAATTACTGGTAAAAAAAACTTTAATCTTGAAGTTCTCTGTTGTAACATTTAATCTTCAATCACCGTCAACTTCATTAAAATTTCGAATGGCAAATTTAGAACGAATATCTTTATTATTAATTATAACATTGAACATAATGTTCTATGCCTCTATGGTTATACCACATTTTAATGTTTATTAAAATATTGATGTGTCATGTTATTCTAATAAACATTATACATAGTATTCGTCATATTAAATATTATTTTTATATTGGTTTTATATATGTAATAATAATATATTGAAAAAACAAAAGCATCAGATGGTGCCCCCCAAAATGGCATTGTACTCTGGTGCCCCTGTGTAAGTACCACCCAACACCTCCGCTTATTGCGCCACTGTTAATTATAATGAAGTGAACCTAAAGTTACGAAATTGGACATAATCTTATAGTTATAATTAATGCGATTTATAATAAAAATCTGGAATTTACAATAAGCAGATTATCGGAACTTTTTATTGAAAGAAATTTAAACGGAGAAAAGTATCGATTTATTGGAAGAACGTGTGTGGCCAATAATTTCTCAATTAATTAATACAAATAGAATAGTCTATTTTTATCCAAGACGGTGTACCAGCACATAATTCAAATATTTTGAGAGGTCGGCTGGACGAGCACTTCCCGGGGTGATGGATAGGACATAGGAACAAGGGGTCCAGTGCTTTGGCCACCAAGGTTGGGAGACTTAACACCAATGTACTTTTTTTATTGGGTTATTTGAAAAACCTTGTGTATCCGTCGTCATTGCTTGATCTCCGTCATAAAATTGAACAAAATATTCAGAATATCTTACTTGAGATATTAGAAAATGTTAAAAACGTTTGGATCCAAAAACTTCAACTTGTGTTGCTAATAATGGAGGTCACTTCGAACAATAATTATAAAAAAAAAATGTAATTAATTATTTTCGTTTTTATGTAATAAAATCTTTTTTTTTTCTATTAATTAACAATCAAATTTAAAAATATTATCTGAATTTTAATTTTAATCTTTCCTAAGAGCTCCACTATTAATTAGATATTTACAGATTGTCATAAAAAATCAATGTTCCAACCGAGATTGGAGATTGCTGTAAAATAAAAAAATGTAATTATTATACTTAATAAAATAATTCTACAATTTACTTCAATCAAAAGTTTAAATTTTTGAATGACCTCATCATATATTTGATGTTCCCTGTTTCTTCTTGTTCAATAAACATAAATAAAATAGCATCCAATCCAGACTAGTTCTCGATTCCTTATGTAAAAACCTATGTTTTAGTATAGGAATTGAAGTGATGCTGATTTTCTAAGTATATTTAAAAAATTTTCAAAGTTGGAGACTTCCGATGAAAAATCTCCCATAATCCTTTACGTTATACTATCTGCCGTCGAAGTTTGACGTATGATCCAGGCCACAGACCTTACAATTTGACTAGTTCTCGATTCCTTATGTAAAATCTATGTTTTGGTATAAGAATTGAAGTGATCCCGATTTTCAAAGTATATTTAAAAAAAAGTCGTCGATACCGGGGATAATCTATACCAGGAATAATTTATTGTGAATGGATAGGCAACTTAATATACAACACGATAATCAGCAATAGTGTTACGGATTTTGGGAACCATTGGGCTCTCTTATCAAATATTGCTAGCGGAATATTCGTCACTAATGTGTAATACTGAAAAGTGATTACTAATCATGGATATATTAATTTAGTTAATGTTGTTGTCTATTCTTTTGTAGTCTGACTCAGTATTTTAGTAATCATTAATCACTGTTTGAAAGCTTGTTACAATTGATACAAATACAAAGTACTATTATAGATAATTATTCATATAAAATATAAATTGTGATTTTTTCTTTGTAGTTAAACAATACATTTTAATTCTATAACTTTATTAATAATTTATATCATAACACTTAAAATAAACGCAATGAATGCTTTACTACGAAAAACATCAAATTCGCTCAAGTTTATAAACACATCAATGATGAGGCAAGGATACTATATAGTTTATAATATTTAATACATTTTTATTAAATATATTATAAATAATTTTTCACTTTAAATCTTTACTTATTTTTTATGTATGATTTTGAGTGTTTCAATACCTATAATTGATTTTAACAGATTCAATAGTGGTTTGGGTGATATCTAGGCAGTGGTGTTGGTAAAGGTGGTGGTGGCGGCGGTTCAATTCGAGAAGCTGGTGGTGGCATGGGTCAGCGAGAAGCTGCTAATGAAGAAGAATATTTTTATAAACAGGTAAATATTAGTTAAATAAAACAAAGCATTAAAGAAATTAAACAATCCTCTTTTTAAATAGAAACTAATTCAGGTGGAAAACATTAAGAAAGATATTGAATTTCGAAAACAAGAAATAGAGAACCATATTCAAGAACTCAAAAAGGCAAAAGATGAATTAGATAAATAAAATTAGTATACATTCATAGTAAATATATATTTGTAATTTTTTTTTTAATTATAAATTACCTATTTAGTTACATGAATGATAAACTGTGTTCATTCTCTAACAAATTACATAATATTATAACTGATATAAGCCAATAAAAAGTAAACAATAATTATTTTGGGATGAATAAGTTTTTGAAAATAAATTCTATGTACAATATAAAAATTCCTAGTCCGTTGTTACGATTCATGGGTTTAAATAACCTTTGCTCATAAGTGATAATTTTATCAACTGAAGATTTAAGTATATATTAGCAAAATATAATTTTTTTGGGTACATTTTAAATATATAAATTATTGCAAATATTAGTGTTTATAAGTACTCCCAACTTGTGTCATAAAAAATTTTATTTAAAATCCATGTTATTTTTTTTTCGATACTACTAATGTATAATTAAATATAATAAAAGAAATATTAATATCTATAAGTTATTACAATTAATATTGATACCAATTTATGTACCAAGAACATTTATATTTACATTTTGATTGTTTACATAGTTATGTAAATTAAAATTTGAATTGGTTTTCCTTGAAAAAAAGGAACTTATTCCATTCCTTGATATTTTTTTATATACAGGAATTCGTTCAATGTGCCATCCTTTAAGAAGAAACTTGTTCCTTCCAAACACTGTATCAAGCATAGACCTATGGTATCTATGAGTATGGTATGGAGAGTTATTTTTGTCGAGGACAATGATAGTGGATGAGCTATTGTGTCTATTATTTACCACAGAAATATAAACAGTCCATTAGTTAATATGTCTATGTTATTTATATAACATAATTATTTTACAGATTATATTTCTACATAGTCTTGTGGTTATAAAGGAATAATGGTATTATAAAATATAACTTACTTTAAGAGATAAGGCTTTATTAAATAATTATGGTATTTTGACATTTAATCCAGTACAAAATTATCAACATTAATGAATGAACGAGCTTTTAATATATCAAAATCTTTAAGTTTTATAAATAACTTTTATAATTAAAGTAAATTAAATTAAGCAATCAAAATAATATAAATAGAATTTAACTATTAGTACATTGCATTTTGTCAAATTAAATATTCGTATTGTTTGTTAAAATTCAGCTTTTAATAATATTTCATTTTTCTTCTTCTCTTAATCCATCAGCATATTTTGTACGTCCAGCCATATCCAATAGATTCATATCCCAATCATCTCTATTTGATGGTATTTTTCTTTCTTCTTCATCATCATCTGATTTTGGCTTTTCTTTGACACACCATACTTCTAATGAATCAATCTTGAAATCTTTGTTAGCTGATAACATTGTATAATCACTATATGTTGAACATGAAACACTGCTCTGGCCAATTCCATATTCAGAATCTATCCATAATCCCCAGTAGCCCATTTGTCCACCCATTCCTATTCCATTAGGTAGAGTATATTGACCATTATTCATGTACATGAAATTATCGTTATGCCCAGAACCAGGACAAAAATTCAAATTTGGATACAAAGAAAATAAAAAACTACTAGAATCACCATAAAATTTAGGTTTTAACAACCATGGTTGTGAAGCATATCCTCCAAAAACATTACCAGAATTATCTTTTAAAATTAATATTGTACTCCCTTGATCAATAATAGAAGAACTTAACGCTTGAAAGCTTTCACCATGTGAACTGGATGAATACAGCAACCGCCAATTTTCTTGACAATCAATGGGTAAACTATTTTTTATGAACATTGTCCATCCAAGATCTAATACAGTTTTAAATGACTGTATATATTTTTGACCTATATTAATTGATGGAAGTAAATTTAATTTATGTGGAACACAGTAAAGTTTAGTGATAAAAGCTCTATGCAATAATCCAAGAAGAGTGTTGCCTCGTAACCAAGCATCAATATCACCTGTCAAACCTTTTTTGGATAATTGTATTGCAAGTTGAAGAATATTATGGGCTTTAGCACCAATTCTGATCCAGTAAGCATATTCATCAGTATCTTTTAAACAAAGATTTATGGTTTCCAACAGATCAATTGTATATTGTTCTATGTTTGATTTTGATATAACAAAAGTCATTAATTTTTGATATGATTCTTGGTATATATCAGAAATAGACAAACAGCGATAAACATGAACAACACGTTGTCGACAAGGTTTGTTAGTTGCAAACAATTGTTTAATATGAATAATCATGTTTTTTGTTAAGTATGAATTCCATCTGTGAATCAGGTCATCCAAGGGAATGACTTCTTTAAAATTCATTAATTTATCAATTGCATCATTTTCTTCCATTGATAATGGATCCAAATGATCGTGTTTTGAACCTTTAGCTCCCATATTTTGACTTAATTACCACTCACTTTATATAGCTTAAGAAATGATACAATAATTAGACGATAACGTTGAAAACATATTAAATTTTAATTTACACTGAAATAATTCGTGAAAATGTATTCCACCAAAAATGTAACCATGATAAAAAAAAAAAAAAATAGAAACAATAAATTAAATTAATATTAAACGAAATTATTAAAATATTATGAATTAAATTTAAAATTTCGTAACTAGCATGAACAGATAAACAACAGATGACTCAAGATTCAAGAGAGGATTACAGGAAGAAAACGTAATTTTAATTAGTTTCCATTGGAATTTGACTTTTCTTATAATCAAAACATAAGGTACATGATTGGTTTGATACATTGATTGTCTATAGTTCTAGACAAAAATGTCCTATGGTACTATGGTTCATAATATAATCTGTTGTAGCACCATTGATATATAAACATGGGTAGCCTGTACAAACTATAATGCATGAACCATATTTATGAACTATATTTATTTGTATTTTCCGGTAGCTATTGGCCAACCTGGTATTTATCTGTACACGTCGTCATCTTATCTACGGTTCGTACTTGGTAACTACAATATGGCATATGCCACAATTATGGTCATTATGCCAACACGCCACAGTGCCACACAACTTAAACAACAACAAACCCATATTACCTACAACAGTGCCGCTAATGTAGTAATGTATAATTTGAAATCTCTGATCATTTGGGTCTGACACTGCAACGCCACTGTACTATTTAAATCTTAACATTCACTTCATCTTCATCACTTGCCACTTGGTAGTCATCCACGCACCACGCTCGCTAACTGTGCATTCCTCGAACTGTTACATTGCCACGTATTCATAAAACCAACCGCCCTAGAACTTACTACGCGAAATGGCTCCAAAACAAAGAATGAGAATTGCCAACGAGAAAGCAAGCAAAAACATTACTCAACGGGGAAACGTACCAAAATCAACAGTAAGACAATTCGTACCTACTGCTGAAGTATAATTTATATTTACTTGTTAATTTTTTTTTCAGAAATCTGAAAAAAATAAGACACCTGTTAGTCCATGGCTACTAGCATTATTCTTGTTTGTTGTCTGTGGATCTGGTATGTATCTGTATTGCGTATTAGGTTTTGCCCTCATACATAATAAGAAAAGCATTCATTTTAATAAGCATTTAAATAATCTTACCAATAAATATGTTAATTCACTATATATATTTATGTATATTTAATTCCTATTCATTTGAATCTATGTAATTGAGTGCAAATGTTGTGGTAAATATGGTTACTCTGATAAATAACAGCTTATTATGTAGTAAGATACACATAATATATTATTCTAATGTTTGTAGTGTATAAAACTATAAATAACATTTGTCAGCAAAATAATTACCTGTTCTATTTTACCTCTTACTGATGAATTCTATGGTATTACTATTTTTGTTAATTGTTTAGTAACCAGAAATTGAGACTCAGTATATACAAAATGTTATAGAAAAACTATTGTTAATAAAACTAAATTAATTTTTTGTTTTCACAGCATTTTGAATCATAATCTATTTATATTCTGTTCCCATTTATCACAATATTTTGAGCTAATAAACGCCAATCTTCATTTGGATTGAAATCTGTTACCAATAAATTTATTATTCTTAGTAATCAACTTTTCTAGACAAATTTTGGTTTTATTTTTCTATATTATCATCTTACTCATCTGCGAAAAACATGTTGCTCATTAAGACATGCGGCATATATATTGCCTATTATTTTATCACAAATTGTATGTAATCTGTGGTATTATTTTCTATTAATAATGTTTCAATTATTAGTGAAATTTAAAATCGAGTTATATTAAACATTTATTAATTTATACTTTTTTTTTTTCAGTTATATTTCAACTCATTCAAAGCATAAGAAGTGCATGATTACTTGTGTCTATGCGATTACAATTCATTCATTATTTCAACAACATTCGTGCATTTGATAATTTAATTTCTATTGGTGTTTTTTTTTTTTTAAATTGTGTATTCCTTCCGGTAATTTTTATTTTCTGTAATATCATGTTTTCGTAACTATTTTTTTGATCATTTTTTTAATATACTCATACTTTTGTTCAAAAAGCAACACAAAACCATTTAACACTTAATATACATTCATTTTAATACTAAATATTTAATTACATCAACTCATGTAATTTATCAATTTTATTACATAAATTATTTTGTTAAATAGGAAGTTTTTTTGTTATTACATCAAACCTCAGTTACTCTATAGTTTATTAATTATATTTTTATGAATGTTAATTGAAACATATATTGTATATATAATAAATTTAAATTGAATAGATTTATTTATTTTTTTTTAATTTTAAAATTTTGTTCTTATAATTGTATAATAAGTTTATTTTAATTTATAATCAATAGTACAAGTATTAAAAGTATTGGTTATGTTGTCAATCATCTAAAATGAATGATGATTATTGGTTCAAATTGAGTTTTAAGTGTTATAAATCCACTAAAAACTGGTAAGTATTGACCTAAAACAGGAATATTTAAATGTTTGTTGCTTTGCTAAATATCATTTCGAAGCTTGAAATTGTTGAGGAAGCCCGTATGCATTATATTGCAAACTTACAACATAGCAACAGTTTTACATAGCTAATGTACGTTCAATAAAACTAATTTTCTGTTGCTAGTTTTAAGGTTATATTAAAAATTAAATTAATAATATTATCTGTACTTTCTCATAGGTTTTTAATAATATTCTAATTTTAATTCGAATTATGAGCTTTTTTAAATATTGTAATATTTTACAGCTTAGTAAATCAAAAATGTAAATCAAAAATGTAAATCAAAATGTAATTAATTATAAGAAGGCATAGATTTTGTACTTAAAGTTTAATAATATGTCAGTTTACTTAATACTTAAGTTAAGAACACAAAATTAATTTTACTGAATTGAGATATGCTATATTTTATGTTTGTAAGGCGGAGACAATTTAATAACGGAAATGATTCATGAACTTAAATTACTGATGGTTATAAGTTGCAGCACAAAAAATATACACATTTTTAACTTATTAAAATTAACATTTTAATTTGAATGGAATACATTTTGTATAGAAACATTTAAAATTCTATGTCTAAGATTTAATGGCCTGATAATTCTATTATTTATACTTTTTACTATTGGTTCACAGTTCATACTTACACTTGTTTTACTTGTTACATTTTTAAAATCTATATAAATAACTATCCAAACTGGACATTGTTATTAGCAAATTCAGTGATATACTGACATAGTGATATTGTGTTTTCAATTATCCTAAATATTTAATACACTGCACAATATGTTTTATTCTCATATTTATTTGTACTTTTTTTAAATCATTTAAATCCAATTTTACTAAAGAATAAAAAGCATTAAAACCAATGTCTGATAAAATTATTGTATTGCAGCTGTTAATGTACTATTTACAATAACTTAGCAAGAATATGCAAATCTCAGTAGTAAAAAACCTTACACATTATAAATTTGGAATTTGGAATTAGATTCTGTGCATGCTGAAGAATGATTCAGGATAAAACTTGATACTTTATTCGAGGTCTGAAGTCACGTTTTTTGCATGGCTTAAATTTAATAATTTTAATATATATTTAAGCCATGATTTTTTGTAGATTGCTGTCCGTTATCTACAATATATTATCATTGTAAACAACTATAGTATAAGGACTATGGATAGATATTATATTTTCCGAACATTTTCAATAGAAAAACGCAGTTTACATCATAAAATTAATAAATAAATATTATCATTATTACTGAATTTAACTTATAAGCGCTGGTTGTAAGTAGGCATCCAAGTCCACCTATTTACAGTCAAACCATAGATCTTATACTCTATATACCTTATATAGAGTATTAGAGTATAAGGTCTATGAGTCTAACCCGCAATGAATGTAACATGGCTCGTTGGACTATCATAATATGTTAAATCGTATTACTCACTGATTAACATTAAATTATTCTATTCTGTCGTAGATAATAATAATAAATAATTAATAATAATAATATTAATAATAATAATTATCTATGTATTCAGTAGTCTACATATTTTCTATTTATAAGAAGCAGGACAAAATTTGTAACATCCGCCAGGAGCGCTGTAGACAGGACTATCGACCACGATTAAAGATAATATTATCTATAGCCATGCTATCGATCTTCTAAGACCGTGCTCCAAATCCTATTATTCAAAATTCCACTCAACGCTCCGCACTCATTCAAACCACATCATTAAAGTTTATCCTCCACCTCTATCATTCCTAGAAGATTAAAAAGGCTATGGCCAAGAGATCTCCTCAACACCTAACTACAATTAAAAAAAAAAAACATAAATTAAACAAACTTAATCCCTAATTTCTGGTCAGGTGGCACTGTTGGAAGTCTTCTTTCTCCGGTTATTATTTTTTTTTTTTTTGTCTTTTATACATTACTTATCTGTCACCACACTTACTTATTATACACTTTGTATAAATTGTAAATATACTCTTTATTTTTAATAAAAAAAAAAAAAGACCGTGCTATCGACTATCAAACTCTAATCTTCATGTATTATCACAAATTATCTGATCATATTGTATTGTACAACCACAGAATTTTAACTTATGAGCGCTAGATGTTAGTTGGCATCCATGTCGGCTGATATACAGAATCAAACCTGCGGTCACATCTACAATGCATGTATCATAGGTCGTTGGGTAACCATTATATCTTAAATCATGGTGCAACCCATTGAACTACATGATATCATATAGTTCAATGGTACAACCATGTTGTGAGGTGTCCATTAATGAATAAGTTTTTAAAAAATAATACCACTAGACACTAGTAACAGTTAAATGACATGTAAATAAGTAATGAGTAAAATCATTAATAATATTCGTAGATTTATATATAATTTACCTGGAAAACGATTTGGATACTACAGGTACATTTTTTATAACAAAAACAAATTCTATTGCTCTGTTAATTACATTTAATTTTACAATAAAATATTCTAGAGCCATTCCAATATTTATAGTTGCTGGTGCTGGACTAGAATATTTGATGATAAACTGGCGGCCATTTGGAGTTAATTTTTATGAAGTATACAAACGTAAACAAGCTAAAGAAATCGCTGCCAACAGATTAAGTGAAGAACATAAATGTCTGGAAATATAACTATTACATCATATGTGAAATTTTCACTAATGGCATTAACTTCAATGATGTTTGGCTCCCAACTAGTTCATAATAGATATAAGCCACTGGATGATTTAGAAGAATATGTGGAAAAAGAAATAGAAAAACTAAGAGCCACCTGAAAAAAAAAATATTAGTTCAAAATTTGTCAATACAATTTGTTAGAAAATAAAATAAAAAGTGAATATTCTTTAATGTGTAATAAAATATTATTTAATATTCTTTTAAAAGAAAAGTACATTTTATCAATTGAAATGTACTTATTATATAATTAGCTTGCATTGCTCAGCAAATTATTTTCCAATGGTTCTGGTTAAGTAATTTTTTTTAATTATTGTTCATTTTTATATTTTTAACTCACAATGAGTTTAATTAAGGAAAATCCTCTCTTAGTGGGTATTTAAATAATGAAATAAAACTACAGACTAAATTTCATAGTCAAAGCTTTAGCAAAAATTCTGGCTTGCCAATTTTTTAATAGTAATCCCTTTTATTTCCAAAGGATTGAATTTTCAAACATTTTTTATTACTTTAATCATTAATGCTATCTGTATGTTTAGGCTGATCAGTCCAGTAGTTCCAACCTGGTGAAAATGAATTAGTTAGATTTTTGTCAAGCTTTGCTCCACTGAAAATAAAATGTATTGGGTGGGTGGGTCAATGGCTCAGTATTTTAGTTCAATGAGACTCAAGATAATTAATAATAATATATAAAAAATGATGAATATAAATATTTGTAAATATACCTTATGATCCTAATAACCTGTTTTAAATCTACATCAATGTAATAGGTAATTTGGTAAATAATAATTTAATTAGATTATAGTATTGTGTTGTAACAGGATAATAATTGCATGTAAAAAATAACAGGACAAATTATAAATGCACAGAATATATATTATTATTAAGGTCATATTAGAAAAAATGCATTATGGTCCAGGGACAACATAACATAAACTGTACCTCCAAAAAAATTTTTTTATCAAGAATAGGTACATGAATTTGTTCTGAAAAGTGGTTAGCAGAAGTTTTTAGTGAAATTCATAGAATATAATAAAATATGAAAAACCGTTTGAATGTGGAAAAATATATAATCTTGTAAATTGCATATATTATCTTATATTTTACGTTATTTATTTGTCAATTATGGCGGTTTAGAAAATAATAATTTAAATATTTTTCACAATATAGGTAGCTGGTTATGAAATTGTCATTTGGCTTTATGATATTTTATATTAATATAGGTCAAATTCACATTATTTACAATTTAAGCTATTATGTTATATATATATATATGTATACTATATTTATACATAATTTTGATACAAACGATGTTATAATTTTTCTGATCGGTAATTTCGTCTAACCAAAAGGTCATTTATGAATTTCTCACTACTTCTTCAAATAATTGATTAATAATTAACGTATAGTGGTCAAAAATTAGATATAAATATATGATATTAATATTAGCTATTTGTTTATTATTTTGGATGTCATAGTGACTCGAAAAATTTACTGGGTACTTTAATATCCATCAAAACAAGATCAACATAAAATATTACCTTGGTAACCAATAATCGAAAAAATGTATACATCCAGTTATTTGTTCATTGGAATACAACAAAAGTATACATATTAGTTTAAATGAAATTAGTAGTATATAATAGACATTTTTAGACTGTATAGCAATAAAATAGAAGAATGAGTAGGGCGGTATTATTGAACTGCCAAAGGTCCAGAGGCAGATTGCTTTGCGAGTAGCATTAGTATACCATACTGTTTCTATGGATGTGCTTAATGTAGTCACCAGCATCCTGCCTTTGGATTTATAAGCGCAAGTATGTAAACTGAACTATGAACATCAGAAACCCAGAAGCAAATCTTGACCTACAAGTCGAAGACAATATGCTTTAGAGCTGATAAGCTAAATGGGATATATCGTAGAAAGGTCACTGGATGTACGAGATGGTACCAGATTTTCAAGATGGCTAAAGAAGAAGTATGATTCAATCTACTTCTGGATAACGCAAGCCTTTATAAGTCATGGATGCTTTGCAGCATACCTGTAAAAATATAAGAAGTCACAGTCCCAAGAATGTTGGTTCTATGAGCATGAGAACAACTATGCAGAGCATAAACTGTTCTGGTGTGACCCCTAGGAGACAACATGACAACGAGTATCAGCGTTAATAGGCATCAACCTGACACTTGAGAACATAGTGGCACAAATGCTGGAGTTCAAGGAGATATTTTATAAAATATTGGTCGGAGAAATGGGAAATCATGGCAAACTTCATGCATGGAACAATGAAACAAAAGGAAAAAGAAGAACGAAGAAGACAGAATGTCAAGAAATAATTAACTAATTAAGTACATGGCGTACGCTGAAAGCAAAATTAGAGGAGATAGATCCCATCAACATTGTTTAGTATAATTTTTGTAAGGTTGTAAGCAGAAGAATTGTCTTTGTGCACCAATTTATAGTGTAATTGCTTTTTCAATAAACATGGGGTTAGGGAGAGGCTGCTACCGCCGCCAACCTCGATTCTAAAATGTAAAAAAAACAACTGTCTAGTGGTCAACGGACTTAATAATTTAAAGTTTTTCAAAATAGTTGATAAATGTGACCAATTTTTTAGCTATCATATTTGATTAAAAATAAATTATTAATAATAATAATTAATAAATAATAATTACACAAAATATTTTTCAAAACTTGTAGACTGCAAAAACTAATAATTTATTTATTATATTGAAAAATCAATGTAGGATCGTTAAATGGTGATACTTTATACAGTAACCGATTCTTTGTTTTTACAAATTATTTACAACAGAATATACTTTTATACTCTACCACTATTTTCTGATTAAAACTGAGTATTCTATTTATTACTTTAATTTTTAAGTTATGAAAATATAGAATAAAAATAATTTTATGAAGTTAAGAAAAGCATGCTTTATTATTAATTTTTAATAGTCAATTGCAACATTTCCCAATTTTTTCGAAACTAATTTACATATGAGTAAGGCATTTAAAATATCAATAAGGGTATTGTTACCTAATTAAATTTAATCAACCAGAATATTATTAAGAAAAACTTCTATTAGTTATATGTAATAAATATTACTTATTCAATATTATACCAATATCCTTAACAGTTTTAAACTTTTGACTTATCCAATAAATAATAACAACATAATCTATTTTTTTTATTTATTTATTTTTTTTCATTATAAATAAAATTTAATTATTATGTTTGATATTCAATCAAATATCATTGCTCTATATTGTATGAGCGATACAATACAAAGGTATTTATAGTTTTACAATATTTTATTAGCCTATAAGTTCTAAAAAAAGGCTTATCATCTTGGTAACCTACCCTTACAGACTACCTAAAAATTCAGTATTAAACTGTGCGTGTAATTAAGTCAGAGTTAAATTTAATTTAAATAATTATAAAGAGGAAGGGTAAAAATAATTAAATTAAGATATATGCATTGATAAATAGTAAATCAAATTGATCATCTTTGATTAAAATATGGAATCCTTGTCCTTAGAATAGTTTTAGTCAAACAATGGGCAATAAGTTTATTTTGAGATCAATGTTTTTACCAATTGTTAATTTAGGAAAAAGTAAAAAATATCTCAAACAAAAATAAATACAAATATAAGTTACATTCTGACTTGTTATGACTTGTCTGTAAGGGTATAAGTCAAGATTTAACATTATTGATACTATGTATAATTATTTTATAGTTTACTTAGGTATAAATCTTAATTTACAGATTAATAAGGATGCTCTTATATATATTTACAACGAGCTTAATTTTATTTAAACATTCTAATTAGACAGAAAAAAAAAACTCACAACCGTTAATTTCTAATTTGTTAAGTTTTATCCTGATATTTTTCTCATAAGAAAATTTCTTTAAAAAAATCCAATATTTGGATAACTTTTTCAAAAATTTACTTATAAAGTACAGCTATAGTTATATGATGATTTCATTTTAGTAGAAATTTCGTCCGTTTCAAAAGGAGTTAATAATTTTAACTTGAAGGTAACTTCAAGTTATGGAAGACTATACCTACAAATTTATTAATACTTTACTTATGACACAGTTGTTAGAAATTGGACGGAGGTAAACTGTGTCAATGGAGTCTATCGGCTTGGTTGTGGTTCATTAACTGAAGCTGCTGCTGCAGTAGTTGGATCATATTCCATAACTTCCTGATATATGAGTTCTTTCCATTGATCAACAGTATGTTCACGTTCATCTACTGAATGGTCCCATGGTCCCGGTGCTGGTGCATTAACTTCACTTTCATCATACCAAACATTTATATAAGGATGTAGTAATGCATCATCTACAGATATACGTTTTTCTGGATCAATTACAAGCATTCGAGATAAAAGGTCACGTGCTTGGCTTGCTATAACGAAAAAATTTGAAAACTTAATACAGTTTAAATAATTAGAAATACTTATCAATTAAGGGCAGTGTAAAAACATCAAAAATAAAAATGCCTATTATTATTTTCAGTATCTCAATAGATAAAGGAATAGTAGTTTTGTGAGTAGTTATTAGTGTTATCACTGTTAGTTATTTACAATTTGTGATTACAATCTTTGTTTAGTAACACTCGTAGTAGTAGTTACTTCAATGGTTGTTTATCTTCTAACATAATGTATTATTTTATATACAAAAGCTTCAATACATTTTAAACAAATATATATGTACACATGCAGAATGAAAAACATTTTTATTATTAAAAAAATTTAAAATCTATACATATATTTTATACACTAGGTTTTTTGATGAAATTTAGTAATAAAAATAATGTATATAACAAATGAAAAAGTCACATATTGATGATACTTATCAATGGGAAACTCTGGTTTTAAAATTATTAATATATAAAAAAAATCAGTCTATATAGTAAAAAATAATAGTTACTAATGAAACACTAAATAGATATCATTTTAATGAAAAGAGAGCTCCTGAATGAGGATAAGCATGGCCCAAATGTAGATATTAAGACTATAATAAGTTAATTTATATGGGTGGGTGTTAGGTGCTCTTTTTCATTGAGATATAATTTTTTTTAGCTGGCAATCCTCGCCTAGAGTTGCTGTACAAAAAACCACTATTTATACAGCCATTGGAAACAAAGAAACAAAGAGCAGTGTCTAAAGAATGTCACATGAATGATTCAAATATTTGAATGTAATATAAATTTTCTTAGAAAGCAGT
This sequence comes from Chaitophorus viminalis, assembly GCA_025469195.1. Lineage (NCBI taxonomy): Eukaryota > Metazoa > Arthropoda > Insecta > Hemiptera > Aphididae > Chaitophorus > Chaitophorus viminalis. Next base: position 130,089 of record JAIPRK010000624.1, read on the forward strand.
ATGCACTTTATATTTAACTCACAACACGACTATGATGCCAGAATAATTTTTCTAAGTCTGACAAATAACAGGAATATAAACTTTAGAAGTTCGCTTTACTTTATAAAATAATAAATATATTATTGACTGATTTTAAAAATGATACAATTAAGAAAACATTATGTTTGATAAGTATGTATAAACTGTTATAAACAATTATTATTTTTAATCATAGCCATAGTCAATAATGATAATACAATAGAGGTCCTTATTATATAGTAATTTTCAGAGAAAAAAAATACACTGTGTAAAAGAGGAAGTTTATTTGAATGAGGTGGTTATTTGTAATTATTATATAAAATTTATGATAATCTAATTAAGCAATTGAACTCGGAAAATATTTAAATATAATTTTTTAGTATTAATTTTAACTTAAATATGCGACTTTTCAATAAGAAAGTTAATTTTTTTTCTCAAAATCGATGGATTATTAAAACTATTTATTCAATATACGGACAGAGTCAAATTAAATATTGAAATAAAACAATATTTACAAAATAATTAATGAAGGAATAAGGGGTCAAGTTAGCAAAGCAAGGAAGACAGACCATGAAGGAATTTAGTAGGAAGTTGGAAGCAGTGGCGGATTTGAGAAGGGGCAACGTGGCGATCCCCCCCCTCAAGGATTTTTTTTTGATACTTGAACTAAAGCGCCATAGCCCATAGGTTATAAAACATAATGACTATGAAATTAATGTCATAACTATAACTTCAAACAGTTCAAACTTAATAAATTATTCAAAATAAAAACTTATAAATACAAATTATTGCTATAAACAGTTACAGTTTTTGATTACAGGTACAATAACAGACTAAAATAATTTTATCACAGAAAGTCTGTGATTTTATAGCCAAGCAGCACTGTTGTATTGCTGTACTGTTATCAGTATTATCATTTATTTTTTAACAAATAAATTAAATATTTTGTTCACTATGGTAAAAAAATTGATTGATAAATACTGATTGAGGAATACTTTTATTTTCCTTGTTGCAATTTATAGTATATAATATTAAATAATAATTAATTGAACTGTTCCTATGTTAACAATAGTCTAATAGGAGTATCAAATTATTAAGCTATACTAAACAATTTTGATTTGAATAATGATTAATGAGTGAGAAACGAAGAACTTTTTATCATTTCTTTAATGAAAATAGAAAAATTTTGAGAAAAGGATTATCGGAAACTAATTTTTGAAAACTTTTATCTCTAAATGTCAATGTGTAAAGGAATATTGAATTGAAGACGTATCCAGTAGTTCAAAACTACCAGAACTTAATTTAAATATTAAAATTCTTCTATTGGAAATACTTAATATTATGTGGTAAATTTTTTAGTGTCCTAAAATACTAAAACTTAATCTTTATTTAAAATTTTATTAGCCCATTTGAAAAGGAAGGAAATAAATGAGGATTAAAAAAATTACGTACATTGGTTAAATGTACATGGCTTCAATTTCAAAAAATGAATGAAACATTGGGAAAAATAACATATCATAAATAAAACAAAAATTACCTTTAAGTTTATTGTGTTCAGAGGAATCTGATGGAAATAGTACATCAGGAAATAATCGATCAAATGAATAACCTGGATAGCGAGGTCTATTTTCAACATAATTTCTTACAGTTGGTTGTAACCGCCTCATAAATTCCTGTGATGGTGTGCCCAATTGTTCTATAAATTATAGCAAGATTTTATACTTTAATTTAAGTAAATGCAAATGAAAATATTTTAACTGACCTATAATTTTATTCCACTGATCAATATGGTCTGTTCCAGGAAATAGAACTCCTCCTCTAATCATCTCCCCCATAATACAACCTACAGACCAAATATCAACATTTTCCTTGTAGCCCATACCTAAAATTACCTAAATATATATACACATATATTAGAAATGTGTACTAATTAATTAATCATAGTATAATATTACTTCTGGAGCACGATAATATCTAGTAACAACATATGGTGTCATCATAAATGTGGTTCCAGCAGTTCTAGCTAATCCAAAATCCAAAATCTTTAAGGTGCAGTCCGATTTTACAACAATATTACTAGGTTTCAGGTCCTATAATGAATGTAATATTAAAAATCATAATTTAATTTCCACATAAAATGAAATAATTATAATACAAACCCTATGAATAATTCCTGCTGAATGTAAATGTTTAATACCACATAACATTTGATATAAAAGGTAAGACATTCTTTCATGATCAAGATCCATTTGGATTACCTGGCACAAATTAGCATCCATAAGCTCCATTACTAAATACACATCTTGAAAATCATCTAATGTTCTTTGTGGAGTGAATGCATTTAATAAACCAATGATCTAATAAAAAAAAATATTAATGCTTGAAAATGAACTATAACTATATGCTTTTTTAAAAATTATATCCTTCACAACTTACATTTTTATGATTTACTAATTTCATAAGTTTAAATTCTCTATATGCACGTTTTGCATGTGTAACATTTTGAAATGGTCGAGATAGTTTTTTAATAGCAACACTCTGTTGTGTAATAGTGTCCATGGCCGCACTATAAAAAGTAAAATATTAATTGACTTCAGTATTACTAAAAATGTTTTAGTACTTACACTACCATGCCCTGAGCACCTACGCCTTTCGGCACAAGATCAACATATCGTCTGGGAACTGAAAATTCAGTATCACCAAATACTAAAGTGTAGAACATATCTGCTAAGTCAGTCATGGAATCTGGTATACTTTGAGGGCTTTGAACAAACCTTGTTTGTGTTTCGAGCATTTTGTGGATAAGCTCAAAATCAACTTTACAAAACACAAAAACAAAAAAAACAAAAATAGTGCAACTACAAAAACGAAAATGTAATACATATAATATAAATTTATGATATATTCATGCTTATCATGCTTTAAATATTTTTCTAAGATTATAATTTTTATCTAATAAATCTAACTACAAAACGATGTGCTTAACAGAGGTATATCAGGGGAGTGAGGAGTTATAACTTATAACCTTCAGAAAACTGGCTGAATATTATAATAATTATGAATAATATTAATATTAAATATGTAAAAATAAAACACAATTATTTGTGTGAACATGTATTCAAACATATATATATATATATATATATATATATATATAGTGCAAAAAAAGTGAAATTATAGATGTTTATCTATAGGTAGTAATAATATAAATAGCATATTTTAAACTTAGTATAATTATGATACCTAGAAAGTAATATTTTAGGATGAAGAGTATATTCAGAAAAAATACACATTATGTATATATTTATAAATGACTTATCGAATTATGTAGCTTTATATGAACTGTCTTAGCTAATACACATTATAAAAGGAATAAAATTAAGGGGTAAGACATAACAACATTTTCCATTTTTACCTTTTTTAACATACACAGATATTGCATTTTGGAAAATCTTTCTTAGTGGATATTTACATCATAAAACAAAATTACTGATCAACTTTCATACCTATACATTCAATGGTTCCGACTAGACATTGATCAGTCAGGATATGTTATTTCACCTATATGTATAGATTTATAGAATTTCTTTTCTTAAAGAAAATAATTATAGTAACTATGAGCAATAAAATAAATTTTGTAATCTTTTATTGATTTCATTAAACTGTTTGATATTGTATCATTCATAGGACGAACCAAATTTTTTTTATCAAGAAAATAAATATTTTATTTTAATATATACAATACATTTATATTACACTAATTTTGACTGTTTTGAAATTTTAATATTTTTGTAAGAAAATATGTGAAATATTGATATTGAGCAAATGTATCATAAGACAAAAATATACTTATATCAGTTTATAAGACATCAAATGTTTTTACATAAGTAACATTCTGACTTCTGCCTCCATGTATCATATAGACACAATCAAAACACTAATCGCATTTTCTTGAATTTTTGAATTTTTTTCAGAAAACAAATAAAATAAAATATTTTGTAAATTTGTGTACTTTTTTATATCCCACGAACATAAAAATTAAATTTAGATTAAATGAACATAACAATAATACAAATAATAAAAGTAGTAGTATATTAGCAATTATAAGTTAAAAGTAATAATATGTAATAAATATATTTAAATACGTCTAGTGTGAAATTGTGAAATCAAAGATTAATAATCCTTTTTCATACTTATATTGTAAAATAAAAGTAATAAGAGAAGTTTAGCACACATGTATGTACATGTAATATATATTTGTTTATTGACAACCTTCTTTTTGGTCAATTGCGACAACCTATAAAATTCAGTGGTCAATCACAAGTTTATCAAAGTTGACCACCCCTGATATAGACTACCAAGGATAAAAATTTATATTTTAACATCATGTAGCAACTACTTGCAGTCCTAGAAAATTTACTATATATAAATTACAATACTTATAAACTGGACTTATACTAATTTTTTTAGATTTTGAACGGAGTGATGGAATCTATTGATTTTACAATGATGTGTTTTTTTTTTTTTGTGTCTGACGACAACTTTTTTTGCAGTAAAAATGCTTCGATTTGCTTAAACAGCAACTTTTCTGAAAGGAAAGTGAATGTAGATGGTACTTGAGCAAGTCTAAAATCCAACTTTTTAAATACTTTTCGAAAAAATCGAAAAAAACGATAAAAAATTACGAAAAAACGGGAAATTTTACGCAAAATCACGTTTTTACAAACTACATTTTTTTAAAATGCTC
>JAIPRK010000624.1:134953-160539 GCA_025469195.1 Chaitophorus viminalis
TAATCGTTATTCGTATACAATAAAATCTATCATTGCATCAAATTTAACAAATCCATTGTAATAATGACCTATCCTATAAATGAGATACACTACACCCCCAACTGTACAGCAAAGGGAGGCCCACCCGTTCTTTTTTATTTATGTATTTATATAGATACTTTATTTCCAACCAAAGATTGCTAAATCCCTTGAAGGTTATGTGTGGGTATCACTGGTATATAAGGTAATATATATTGCTAGGTCTAGGTACCTAGACCTAGCTTTCAAAATTACTACCAACCAAACTAATCTTAATATATTTGTAACAAATTCTTTCAACTATATTAACTAAGTATAATAAGTATAATAATAAACATGCCACACCTATCTTTAAACGTTAAAATGTGTTAAAAGTATGCTTACCAAACTATGCCTTGTGCTCCAGATCCTATAGGCTTTAGATTTTGATATCGTTTTAAAATAGTGAACTTGGTATCGCCCACCTCCACTGTAAAAAAGATGGAGGAGGACACTCTAGATGTCATCCTAGGATTAATATGAGGCATACGACTGACGTTTTACTCTTGGACGCCAAAATGATCAAAAATATTATACACAGTAGTATGCTTATATTTGAAATAACTCTGTTCACTTATTTAAATAAGTTTAAAATCTGCAATCAAAACAATAATTTATTAAAATATACATCTATTTTAAAATTTTTCTTATTCCAGTTTCATTAATTTTAAATATAAATCAAATGTATCACTCAATTAAGACATTTAATAAAACTATAATTAAAATACAAAATCCTTTAATAAATTAATAACTAAAAATAGCCATTTTATTTCCAGTTAACCTTATTGGTTATACCAAATCAGCAGAAATCGAGTTCAGAGCGTTATCGAAATAAAACAAGGTACTAGTGCAATTATTCTAATAAGATTATACACATACATATTTAAATGAAGGAGAATTTTAGCAGGTCACTTTTGAAACAAATTTTTAAAATTTGGTATTCTGAAAATAAATTTTAATAAACTAAAATTAGTTAACATTTTCAAATTTAAAAAAATTAATTATGTTGTTTTTTAATAAAACCCAAAATTTAAAAATAATAATACAAGGTACACAATTTTCTAAAATAGGGTAAAATTTTTTTTAAAAATGATGTGTTATTTCGAAATTGTAATTATAGCCTATAATATAGATAAATGGATAAAACCGAACCATTAGGTAAAAGCTTTTGTGTATGATAAGATTTATTTTGAATTATTGTTCAAATGAATAATTCACACCCAAATAAACAAAGCAAGACAGGTATGTACTGAATGCTAATAGTAGATAAATATAAAATTTAACTCGAGATTAGTTCATATTCTCTGTTCATCCTGAATTTCAACAACTTAGAATTGAATACGTCATATTTTTGAATGTAAATAATCAAATATTTCATATTTATATTTTAGAAATTTGTTGAAAAAAATATTAGGTACCAATTTATTATTTCTTAGAATGACATGACCGAACACCATTTATGGTGATTTAAGAGATCACTAAATATTAAAATAGAAAAATATTTTATTTATACTATATACTCCTTCGTTAACATGAACTAGACGGGACCGCAAAATAACCTATTCGAATAATAATTATACTTAACACGAACGAATTCGGGTCATCATAAATACGCTTATTACAAAACAAAACCAATTACATACATACCAAATTTTATTATACATGTTAAAATAAATATATATTTTAGATTATTACAACATGACTATTATTTAAGATAATTTTTTATATATAAATTGACAGTATAAATTAACTCACATAAAATATTACTAGTGGATGGTTTAAAAATGTCTTACGAAAATAAATAATGATATTTTTCGGTTCGTTTTAGTCAACAAAATGACATTATGGTTCCTGCAATATTTGTTCGAATTTCGTGTTAGCCAAAAATTCGTGTAAACCAATAAAAAAAACCTATATAAAAGTATAGGGTCTTTCTTGGGACCAGAAAACTAGTTCACGTTATCTAGTAATTCATGTAAACGAGGAAATACTGTGGATTTGTTTCATCTCGAAATCAAGATTTATTATTATATAAATATACATATTTTGTGTCTTCACTCGGAAGGTTTGCAACAACCCCGAAAAAAATTCTAAAAACATTAATCGTAACTTCTTGAAATACAAAATTGGATAGATATAAAAGGAACATTATATACGTATTATAATAAAAATAATCCAACTATTATAAATTTAATTGAATTAAAGACCAAAGGCAATGTCTAATAAAGAAAAATTGTCATATATATATTAAATTTCTCGGTTCTCTTGGTGAACATAGTATGTTTAAAAATAAATGCAAATTTTGTAGCATATAATAGTTTCTTCAGAAGTGGCTCCCAACTATTTTGATATAATGGACCACTTAGAAAACTTTAGATACATCATGCATTTAAATTATAGACTATTTATTTATTTTTTTTTAGACAAATATAAACGAAAATCGTAATATATAAACACATTTACAATTGTCGGATTTATTTATTGTTTCACGCACCAAAGGAAAAACCTAACTTTTTCGATTTTATAAGTATGGCTTGCGGATCTCAACAAAATGTCTTGAGGACCACTAGTGGTCCGCATACCATAAATTGAGAACCACTACTTTAGAAGCACATTTTCCGGATATATTTGTACATCCGTTCCTCAGTCATGATAAATAAGACTATTTTTCTTTATAAATTAAAAGTCTCTTTAAATGAATTCAAGATATGGTAAGAACTAAGAATATTTTTAAATTTATCAGTTCACGAAACAAGAGATATATTTTATAATAATATAACATCTGGTTTTCGATTGGATAATTAATTACATTCACTATTTTACTACAAAATGTTATATTCAAAATAAAAACCATGTTAATATAAAACAATAAATAACAAATAAATATGTTTAATAGTAATTTTTTTTTTTGAAGTTTAATTATGAAGCATACATAAAATTATTTTAAAAATTAATGAACATGATCGTGTTCTATACTTTTTGTATCTTAGGTAACAATAACAATATAAATGTATATAATAATTTAAAACTATAATATATATAATTATAGTCTTAGGTAATAATAGTTTTTTAAAATAATATCAATTAATAAGTAAAGAGATTATTCATGCAAAATATTACACAGCTCAATGAAGTATTATATAAAAAAAAAAAAAATACATTACTATCAAGGGAAAAATATTGCGTAGGAGTACGGCAAGGGTGTGACTACTGTACGCATTGGTATACACACACAACAAAAAGGATCAATACAAAGTCAGAATACGGCTCCTCCCATCACTTTTTCAACTATAAGAACCTTATTTCATTTTCATACCATTATTAGATTTCAGAAATTGATACTACGTTGTAATTTTAATAATGTAATAGAAACCACAGAAAAAATTTTATTTTGCCAATTTTACTCATTTAGGACGTTACTGATTGATTTAAATTTTAATAACAAAAATATAAAATTAAGAATGATGCATAAAAAAATGTTAAAATAATGACACGACTAAATTATTAAAAAACAATTTTGAAGGATACATTTTAATTTTGAATAAGTGATAAAATTCGATAAAATGTGCTAAATTCAAATAGTATTAAATAGTAGGTTTCCAAAATAAAATTTTAAAAACATAATAGTCTTCAAATGGTAATAAAGAGTTCTTATATTAAAATATAAAATGTAAAGGAACGTTAATAACATTTTAATATATTTATTTCTAATAAATATGAGAATATTTCTTAGATTATGATTAATAATCGTTAAGAGAATTACATAATAAATAACTTATTACTTATTAGTTTTATAAGTTATAGCCATATGAATTGTAATAGTTTCCATGGACAAATTAATGTCCACGTTCGCAGTTCTTTTAACGTAGAAAAATACATATGATTTGAAATGTTTAGCAAATTAAATACCCACTAATTTTTATAAGTTTCTAAAATAGTATGTTGAGCATAATACAAAAACGTATATTCAAATGGTTGTACATATAATTAATAATTATGGTAGAAGACAAAGCATAACAACATTTGCATTTTTGTTTTGCACAACCACAAAAATAGCAGAGTAAAAAACAAATATTTCATATTGAAAAAACATAAATTTTTAAATTTATTAAGCATATAAATGCATACTTCGAGTTTTAGTGTTAATTTCTTCTATTATATAATTTTAGATGCATATTTTAAATAATTTATCATTTTATCAATATTGTCTGTATACAGCTGAAATAGCACTAAGTATGCTAAAACATTTTATACTTATAATAAATAAAAAAAAAAATTCTGGTCGACGTTTTTATTTCATTTAATCATATATACTTATACTCGTATTAATTATAATGCATTTAATATATAATCACTACATTGTTGAATTTTCAATTATATTAAATTTTGATATTATGCTTGTTGATTGTTCACAGACGCAAGTTTATCTTAAAAACACGTTTATTTTCCGGTTATTAATTTTATTTATAGACAGATAATATATTTCACAATTTTATTTTATTTTTATATAGCCACTATATTCTATAACAGAGGTTCCTAACCATTTTTATTTCAGGCACCCCTTGTAAGTTTTCAAAAATCTTACGCCCACCTTAATTATAGTTTAGGTTTAGAAAACCTTTATTTTTTGTTTTAGTAATACAAAATAACAATATCTAATATACAACTAATGACTTATTTAATTTTTGCATCATTTTACAAATAATATGTAAATCAACTTAATAATTATTAATATTATGTTTATTATTTTTGAACACAATTTTAAAAACATGGGCATCCTCAGGGGAGGGGTAAGATAGAACACTTCCCCCCCCAAAAAATTTTTAAATTTGTTTTCCCAAGCATTATCTGTAAAAATAGAAGTTTAAACCATATGCAACAATCTTCATTTATTTTTAAAAAATAATTTTGCCCTCATAAAAATGTCTTGAGGACGTTCAATATAAATGATGCTAATAAATATTGTAAAATGGCTATTTTAACAACAAAATTCTCATTGTTTTATCATCACTATATTCTCCACAAGCAATAACTGAATTCTCTCCTGGTGGGAATTCCCCCAGGTCTAGTCTATAACAATACTATTATAGCTCGATAATTATAAGTACCTAATGGATACAAAGATTATTAATTAGAAGTATATTTTATATAATATAGCCTAATATAAAAAACTTCGGAAATAAAAGAGATTACTTTTCTTATAGCAGTTTCAGATTTTTTATGAAGTATGGAATGAAGATTAAAAGAAATATTGAGAGTTAATTCATTAAAATTATGCGTTTAGCTTTAGCATGTAGAGGACAATAAAATAAAGTATGGGAAAGGTCATTGATACATATACAGAATACAGAATGAAGAGTCATTAAGGCCAAGTTTATATAAGTGAATATACCTAATAGATTATATCCCATTCCTAAGGATTTATCTAATTAAACTATAAAATATGGTCATGTAAACATAAGTAATTTGGTTAGAACCAGATTATTTTAAAGATACTAAGTGTAATATTTTAATATCATTTTATGAAAGGATTAAAATCAGACTAGGGTAGTTGAGTAAAAAAGGGCAAGTTATACTATGTAAATTAGGTCAGGTTGTTGGCAACTTTGTTACCGCGACACAAAATGTTATTGATACAATATTATGATTCATCGGTATCAAAGTATATAAAAATTCTTATTTTTATTTAAAATTATTCATTATAAAATACATAACTTGGGTATTTAGGTGCACATTTGGTGAATTTTAGAGCTACAAATTTTCTGTCCTATTTATAAATAATAACTTAAAACAGAAGTTTCAAAATCAACAATTTTTTGATTAATTATAATATTTTTAATAGTTAAACTCCATAAATTTGTAAAAAATTAGAATAAAAAATTTTTGAATATTTTTTTTATGATTATTTTGTGAATTTTAAATACTCAAGATAATTATTTTCTAAATTTAAATAAAAAATAAAAATTATATATAAATATTAAATAATAAAAAGCAGTATAACACTCCTACATAATATTAGAAAAATTGTTAGACTTCTAGAAATAAACAGATTTGACTCCGCAGATAAGAATACACATCATACAAAAATTCTAAAAAATAAAACTATTTAATGATAACATCAGACTTATAAACACAAAAGGTGAAGTCAAATAACATAAACAAAAATTAATTCTAATAGAAAAGTAGAGGACTTTTTTAACAATTTGACATGACTCTTATCTCAAACTTTCTCATTACATGTAAATGTTTCCCTCATAACATTGACTTTTTGTACATATTATTATCATAAATTATGAATACTATTTATAATACATTAATTATCTATTTATAATTAAGGGCATTATACTACAGACTATAATGTTCTAAAAGTATTTTAAAATAAAAATACAAAAAAATACCTAAGTAATGAAGTGTTTTGATAAAATATTAACTGCAAGTAATATTTTTGTAATAAAATGTCAATTGTACTTTGTAGAATATATAGTAATATCTATAATATTAAAAAAGGGGTTCTCAAAAAGATAAATCTCACAACATTTTTACATTAAATTGTACAATTCATTGTAGTCAAGGTTTTAAAAAATGTCAGTGGAAAAGTAAATATAAATCTGGGGGATACTTCACAACTTCAAATGCCATCCAAATTTGAACTCTTCCAATAAGTAATTGTACCTATTTAATTCTTTAATTATTTTCATTTATAAAATAATATCCAATTTACTTGAAAAATAATGTTTTGTTGGATTCTACATTATACTTTATTCACAATACACTGGATATTAAGTACATTATGGTGCTCTATGGATAAGGCATACATTACTCGGGTAATATGTACACTACCTATTTCTGTACTCTACCCGTAACATACATATACTATATTATACATTAAAAAATATAATAAACAGGTACACAATTTCATGTTTGAAGAATGGGAAAACAAAATTTTTTGATTACTAAATTCATTGTATTAGTAGATATTTATATGTAGTCAAGTATAAATAGCATTGGGTACTTACTGGGATATCCTAATATCCTCAAAACCTTGAAAATATTATTCGGTCTAACAATAACATTCTTATATTTTAAGTGTTATTCTAATAGCGTAACTCATCAATTATTTAATATGTTATGGTAAATTAATCAAAGCAATTTCTCATCAAACTGAATCCCCCTTGGGTACTTAAAATAATTAAAACATATATTTCATTAATTAATAAGGAGAAAAGCCTATACATCTATTAACATTATAATATTTCATAATATACATTGCATATCAGTATAATACCACAGCAGAAATTGATTTATGACTTCAAACTCTGTTTTTGTACCAAAAGTAAACCGATTGTCTAATAACTATATTAGTAATATATATAAACAAAAATTGTTTACTATTGACTAAAATATTTGCTCCTATCAATTAACAACTTTTTCAATAGTTTTATAACTTTAGAACCAATGATAACGTAAGATTGTTTTGGTTTTTGAATAGATTAGCATTTGGCTGTGTAAATGTTCATAAAAAAAACTGAAAATATTGAGGAAGTACTAATCATGTTTTCAAAATTTTCTAGAAGGATAAAGACAGAGAACGGGTCAAATTAATTTATTATTTTGCTGTAAAACTATATAACGTCCCTACTTTCTGAACTATGTACCTATATAGTTATCTAAGCAAATTTTTTCATCTAGCCCACTCTTTTTGTACTCCTAGAACTACCTCTAATTGGAATAATAAATGGCAAATGCTCATCAAAATTACATTTCTTGCAACAAAACGAAAATTGAGCAAGAAATAATTTATAATAAATATGATAAATAAATATTAAGTATAAATATATAGTGACCATTACTTAATAAACATTTTTTTTGATAATTTCAAACTATGATTTGATTAATATTTAGTTTTTTATCACATATGTAACAACACAACCAAAATAATATTCATACTCATAATTTTTATAAATTTACTCCAATATTTGAAAATAATTGAAAATAAATAGTAGATAATTAATAAACTCAGATTCCTCAAATACTTATATCTAAATACATTACTAAACTGAATGAACTAGAATTGCTGTGCTATAATTTAATATACGAGCAATGATTATAAAAATAAATATAGACATATTTCTATATACATTTAACAGAGAATTAATAACTATTAATGTATAAATAATTTATTTAAATTTTTCAAATAATTAAAATATTATTAACCTTGAATAACTAGAAACAAAAATCCTTTCAATACTTTTACATAGATATATTAATTTTAATATGACTACATATTTTATTGTGGGATTTAGAACTAATTAAAGTTTAAGTAAAATATGCCAATATAAAAACAATTTCTAAAGGATTAAATTATTAATTGTTTATCCATAAAGTATGATGGAAATTTTCAATGTACCTATATGTTTTCAAACATTAAAAGAATATTTTTGTTCTTGAAAGAAATATGTTAACTTGGTTGAAGTAATACATCAAATAATAAAACATTTAAAATATATTTGATATTGACAACTTAAGTACATAATGCGTAGTATATCCCATAAACGTTGTAAAATATTTTAAGTATTTTTTTATAATAACTAATCTATAAGTATACTTGAATTAAAATACATATTTTCCAAAATATTTAGATACAAAAAATATTAAAATTTAAGCACTCCTATAAAATATTTTTAATTTTACTACATCTATAACCCCTTACCAAATAGGTACCACATCAAAACATATTTAATTGATGGAAAAGTATTATATAAATAATATAAACAAGTACCCACCTAGGTTATAATGAAAAAATGGTTGTTCTACCTTGTTATAAAAAAATCATATGATCAATTAACATTAATTTCATGGCTATAATTTATACATTTTTTTAGAAAAAATGGTTAAAATAATCAATACTAGATTTTAAAAATAAAGGTGTGGCAAATTCAATAAAAATTTCACAAAAAATGAATGAACTTATAACTTTAATAAGTTTAAATTGTCAATAAAAACTTATACATCAATAAAACAATTCAATTGTATGTGTTTGACACAAAACCAATAAAACTAAAACACTTTTAATATCAACACTTATTTGCAGTATTATGAGAGAGACAGAGACAGAGACAGAGGGAGAGAGAGAGAGAGAGAGAGAGTGAGAGAGATCAACTGCCAAACATAAAATCAGTTTAATTGATTTTTTAAATCAAAATAAGGGCTAACTACAAATCTAAGAATACAAATGGTAATTCTAAAAAAAAAAAAAATAGCTTAATGAAAATATAAACTATTAGTGTATATTAATATACAAGAAATTTATCAGTATTTAATTTATTTGTTATCTCATATTGGGGAATTATTGTAAAACCTAGTAACTAAAACATTTTTTGACTATCCAAAGCTAAGATAGATAATTATGTCACATACTTCTGAATATTTTTAATTAAAATAATTAATTAATACATAAAACAAAAATATCTTACAGAACTAAATTATGAATTGTTCTAATTATTCACCCATACAACATAAATATTAATAAAAAAAAAAATTGAGTTAATAAAAGTGGCTAATAATGGAGTCACTAATTGATAGATTTAATTAAGCCTGAAATTCATTAATCCACTAAAACCTATAGTATTGATTGATATTAGGTAGAACTAAAATAAATTATAATATTAAAATAAATATAATAGGTATATAATCACCTTAATAATTACTTTACTACTACTCGTAAGAAACTTGTCTAATTTACTAAATCAATAAAATCAAACAATAAATTAAGAGTATATCAAAACAGAAAATATTTTATTAAACTATACTTATAAATAAAAACTATTATTAAATCAAAAATATAATTTAATAAAAACCTACCTTAAATTTTGATTAATTCAGTAAGTCCAAATTCAATGATTGATGATGACTACTGATAAGAGAAATGAATAAAAATACTATTTATGGATGGTAAAATTATATAATTTATAATTACACTAGATGAAAAATAATTAATCTTCTTCAAAATTTGTATAAAAAAAAACATCCATTTTCAGTAGGATTTTCAGTTTTTTAACAAAAAAAAAAAATTGAAAATTTCTCAGCAACAATTCATCACCGACTGACCGACAAACACTTAACACAGATGATCCATCTACAATCCAGTGTCACCAACATAAAGTAATTCTAATTTCCTCCATGAATCTCAAAGTTACTCGCAGTTCATATTGTACGTCATAATATTTTGAACAAGGTACTAACTACTAACTATAAGGAAAGTAGTGAAGTACATAGGACCTACGGGCTACGGCCTATAGGGCATAGGCATAGGCTATGGGTCATATGCGCCATTCGGTCGTGACTATAGACATAATATAATTACGTCTATGATCGTGACATGTCCATGTTAGTAATTATATGATATTTATTACGATTTAGAACATTTACATTATGTATTTAGAAGTCAGAACCCGAACTTCCATTTTTTCATTATAAGACGTGTAACAAGTTATACCTAATCAACTTTTTTTTATAAATACCTATACAACTTTGTATTTGTTTTAACTTACTTTCATAATACACCTTACGCTGACTCGTTTTTTTCTGAAGTAACTGTTTCTCCCAGCTTCCTCTGCTATTCTCCAAAAGAACTACCACGTCTTCCTCAAACCCTGGTTGATTCCTTGTTTAATGAATATAATATGTCTTATAATTTTCCCAGCTCTGTTCAAAGTTTTACTGATGACTCTGTGTCTCCTAACTCAGCCGGCTTCTCCATATTCATCCCCTCGCTCAATATATCATTTGCTACAAACTACATCCTCAGATATCATCATTCTCTGCGGAATTTTATGCTATAATTAGCGCTCTGCAATTCATTTTCACACTAGAATACAGTTCTTTTCTTTTCTTATCCGATTCGCCATCATGTCTTCTTGCTATATCCTCTGATTCGTTCTTATCTTCAGTGTCTCCTCTTGTTCTCATCATTAAATCTTTAGTATATCGTCTTAGTCTTGCTGATAAAATAGTTAAGTTCTTCTGGATCCCTAGCCATGTCGGTATAGCCGGCAACAAGCGAGCCGACTACCTAGCTTTCTCAACAAAATCCCTCACCAATTTTTCACTTCATAAAACACCTACTTCAGACTTCTTTCCGATCCACCGCAAATTATTGCGCAATGCCTGGCAAACTAAATGGAACTCTCTACCACTTAACTATGCTGCATGGCATAGACATATAGCTTCCTCTATCCCCAATTACCCATGGTTTAAAGACCTTGAGATTTCTAGACAGCTATAATTGTTTCCTACACTCGGCTTCGAATTGGTCATAGTTTACTTCATTACCATTCTTCTAAACTTAACCTAAACTCTTCCCCTCTCTAAAAATTTCAAGTTTTTTTAGTTTTTCGTTTTTAAGAAAATGCATTTTATCAAACGTAATTTCCGTAATTTTTTTAAGGTTATTTTCAACGCTTTTGAAAAGTATTGAAAATGTTCTATTTTTTACTGCCCTAAGTACTATCTACATTCACTTATCATTCAGAAAAAGTGCTGTATAAGAAAATCATTTTTACTGCTCCAAAACGTAAAGACAAACACAAAGAAAAAACAAATAAAAAAAAAAAACACATATTTGTAAAATCATTTCATTTATCACTGCATTCAGAATCCAAGAGAGATCAAAGAGCTCTTATTGATATTATACTACTTCTTTTAAGCGTCGCTTCAGCAGAAAGAACTTATTATTCACTTCATAGGTTCTTTATACATTTGTATGCCAATTTTTATAGCATTTTTCTTCATAGCAATATTATTGTTCTATTGTTTTCTCAACTACTTATTATATATATACATATTAAGAGTTATTATTCCTTTAAACTTGTAATATCTCATTAGTCATTTTTATAAACATACATTTCTATGTTATTATCATAAATCTTGAAATAAAAAAATGTTCATACTAAAGATGATACTACATAGTACATACATACTAAACTTGATTAAGGAGTCAAAGGGAGCAACGTAAATTAAAAGAACTGGTATTAATGTAATTGCACAGAAACTTTCAAATCAGTATAAATAATGTTATTGATAGATTTGTAAAAAATAATCAACAAATTGATTTCATTATGTATAATTAACTGAACCTACTTGTTTAGTATTTGTGTTATATTTGTAATCATTGAATTAAAATAAGTTCGCATTCCCCTTTAAAACTGTCTAGGGATGCAAAGAATAATGATATCACCAGAGCCAGATTAACCTAAAATCAAATTAAGCACTGCTGCACAATTGCATAAAATAACAATTTATCCTCAAATAATTTTGAATATTTGTTACTTAAAATTACTTTAAGTCATAGAAACTTTAAACTTTTACTAATTGCTTAGATTGGCATTTTCATTAATTTTTTTTTTTTATTTTTAAATATTTTACTAACTTTAAGCAATCTATAATATTTAAAATATTGAATTTTTTAAATTTTTACAAATATTGATAAAAAAAAATTTACTGGGACAAAATACTTGAAAATTTAATAGAAGATTCTATAGAAGTTGGTCTTACTGACTTACTGTCATTGAAAAATGATTAAAATACATTGACATAATTATTTTTTATAAGTCTTTGAAGTGCAAGTATTGACATAATAATACAATTTCAATATAACATAATATATTATATATACCTATTCTAAAGTCTAGACTAAGAAATCATCTCCGTTCACAATCGTTTTTCGATACCTAGCATTGCATTTAGATTTAATACATCCATTATAATAACCTTTAATATATTATGGTAACCAATAAGTTAAAAAAATTATACATCTAGACCGCCTGGCCTAGAACCCAAACGATTCTCAACCTTTAAATATAAGATTTTCAAAAAACCCTTTCTTATTGCATGCTTAGACTATATGATTCCTACTTGAACTGGAAATTTTATATCACTATGATATTTGATTAAGCTGTACGTTGATCAGTCAGGACTTCTTATAGTAATCCAATCCATCAAATTATAATTTTTTAACCATCATACTTATAGAATAAACGCTTAAATTAATAAATATGGCAGGGCTGGATTTAGCATAAGTGCCGATATAATTTGTGTTTGTTCTTTATCTGACAAATTTTATTTTAATAATTCAGTGCCAACTGTGCGACAACAATATGCCCATGTCTAAATAGTACATCTACATATTATATGATTAATATACTAATAGCCGACATTTGACGAATAAATATAGGCCTAAATAATGTACCTGAACAATTTTAATTTGTGATCTACAACAATTTAAATTATTTCAAATATATATTTATTTTTAGTTTAATACAAATTTGTTGCCTATTAATTGTTGAAATTCTAGGCTATAATCCAGTTTACCAGTATGTTAGTAGAACCAATATTCACATATTCAGCATATTCACATATTTTATATGGGCTTAATATTAGTATTATATTATTTATATTGAATCATTATTCATATATATGAAAATATTACATTTACTATATTACAGTAATTAAATAAATATTTTTGTAATAATGAAGAACAATAATTGTTGTACAAATATATTAATAATAACAATAATACTAAAAATTATAAGAGATATTATTTTAATCATTGATCACCAAGCAAATTCAATATTTATAAATCACGTAAATTGTTTATTATATGGGAATTTATAATAATAGTATACAAAAACCCATTTTATAATTATATTAAATAGAGGCTTACAATAGGTACACAATTTTTAGATTTAAAAAATAATAATAATAGTAATAATAGTAATAATAGTACTTAAGGTAAATAACAAAACAGAAAATAATAATATAATATAGAACTCAATTTAACATTATGAATATAATGGATACAATAAATATTTTTGAAAAAATCATCAATTCCTCCAAAAGTTGTTATAAGTTATAATAAATGATTTATGTCTATCGCATTATATGTTTTACTTGCGACTGACGATTTTTAAAAGTAACAAACAAGTACTAAACAATTATAACATTGATAATCGCTTAAAAACACTTAACATTGTTTCAGTTTTTGGGAAATAAAATAAAATAAAGTTTAGTTTGAGGTACATAAGTACACTGGAAAAATTAAAAAAAGGTAGGCTATTTAAACATAAACAAATGTAGGTGGTAATATAAAAGCCTTATGAAATATTTGGTTACATCATAATATACTAAAGTTTTGATTGAAGACATAATAAAGGGTAATTGTTACTAAAATATTATAAATTTTGTTATATTTTATAAATCTGAAGGTAGTTATGTTATAATAATATGTTTTAGCACCTATATATTTCAAAAAATTGTTTAAAACCCTTCCAGAGTTTTTAATAATTTAAATTATAATTCATAATTTTTGTACCAAAAAATGACATTAAGTTTTCTAACATATAATTATATTGATGTTCATTTACCAGGTATCTGATGGGCTGTTATTTGAAGCAGGGCTCTTTCTTTCTGCTCCCGGAGCTGGACTGATACCAAATAATCCACCAACTGGACATCTTTTATTTAATTCTATATAAATAAAAACATAATCATTCATTATTAAAATGAACTTAAATTAAATAGTAAGAGTAGCCACTATAGAAGTGTCTTTAAATGTCTGTTTAGTGTTTACGCTAATGAATAAGACAAAACTATCAAGCCACCCCACAAATGTGACCAAATATCCGCCTATGCTTTAAACAGAATATAGATAGCAAGTAAAAAAATAACAAGACTTAATTTGGAATTTCAAATATATAATCATTAGGACTTATCTATTACAGCAGTATTGCTTAAATTAATATGAAAAGTAATAAAAAGCAAATCATATTAATGAATATTTTAATATTTCTTCAAAAATCAAACAACAATTAATTTATATAAACACGAAAACTTAGTCTAAATTGTATGCCTTTTAGTATATACTACACACTACACCACAATTTCTTGAGATAAAATAATTGAATTTCTTATATGTTATAGTTGTACATTTTATAATTGGTAAAATCAGAAAAAATCTCATACTCATTAAACACATTTAAAAATATTGTATCTCACCAGCTATGGATAGCAATAATTTTCTTCGGGCACCCAAAGCTGTAACACCAATTTCACGTAGGTCACTTTCTGTCAATGTCTTGAAAGTAGTCCAATCAATTTCATGTGATTTAAATAAATCTAGAGAGATTCCATTTTTAATTATACAATAAAAATATATTAAATTAAGAAATGTATATCTACTTATATATTTATCTAAGCCAAGCATTGCTAAATGGGATGGTAAATCTGCAAATGAAGAAGATGTTATTTTGGACACAGTCGATGTAGGTGTAGAGTCAAGATGATTACTCATTTCCATTGATGCTAATTCACATATTTCATTATTCGTTTCAGTTGCATTACTGCCCCATATATTTAGTTCACTCTTAAAATATATTAAAAGTAATAATTCATTAGTTTTAATCAAAATAATAGAAAGTTTTGGTTAACATACATCTCGATGTCCTTTTAAAATTGCAGAAGGACTAGATTGACTAAAACCATATCCAGACCATACAGATGTTGGTACTCTTATTTCCGATCTATTTGGTTTAGATTGAGACACTGAAATATAACCAATACAAATTGTATTAGAAAAATAATTTTTCATACATTAGATATTAATTTTACCTTGAGTTGCAGCAACTCGTAAATTATGATAATCATAAGTGATTGGTTGTCTTCGAAAACCAGGAGCACGGTTCTCAAATACTTCTATATCTATTAAAATTAATCAAAAATTTGTTTAAGAATTTTCTGTAGTTAATTAAAATTATAACTATTTCATATTTCAAAAATTAAAAAATACCTAATTCATTGCCTGATGATAGCAAACTTTGATTTGGTGAAGTATTTGTGTCTTGAATATAATTAAATGCTAAAACAATCAATTTTTCATTTATATCAATTAAAATAAAATGTATTACATTGTTTTACTTGATTTTCCAATATGATTATTATTTGTTGATAAATTGTCCATTTTTAAATCATTAGCCAACTGTTGGATCCTTGGGCCTAATATGTTAATTGGAGGAATATTACCATGGTTGTTTATCAAAGGTAAATTAACTACACTATTATGACATGATGCAGAAATTGATCCGGAAAAATTAGTAAAATTATTAAACCCTCCTAAATTATTGAAAGATTTATTATAATATCGATTTCCACTATTAAATTCCCCATTGGAAACTAAGAATGAAGGATTTTCATTTGACACATTATATGTATTTGGTATATTTGATGATATTCTTTCTCCAGTACCTCCCAATAAACACCTTCGACCTTCATAAATGTTACCTATAAATAAAATATCAAATTATATAAATAGTCAAAATAAAAATTTAACAAGTAATAATAAAATATTGCATTTATTGTTTTTACTATTAATAAAATAATTTTCAAAGAAGAAAAAACTCATTTGCTTAATTAAACAATACTTACTAACAGATCTTTCAAACCCTTTAACTGAAACTGTATATATATTTTGACTAGCTTTATGTCGAAGTGATATATATATATCTAAACGTTGCATTACACTATCAATTTGTTCATGGGTTAGTACCATTTCGTCTTGCGGAATGTCAAACATAAGAAGTAATGGTAATGAACCCTGAAAATAATTGTTCGACTTCAAAAAAAATTACTTATGTTAATTAAATAAATATGGATAAAAAATATTACAATAAGCATTTGACGGGCTGCATAAACATTATGTATATGACCAGTGATGGTAACACTGCTTTTTTTAATAGAAGGTATATTTGGATCTTTGGCATCTGGAAATAGAATTTGAGCTCCAGTCCGACGAGTAATAGCTCTAAGTGTTTCATTACCGGGTCCCATAACTATTTTATGATGTTGAGGAGATATTTCCATAACCATAAGTATTAAAACTTGATTCTGTGAATAAAATTAATTATTAATAATTGTACATTTATAATAGAATACTGTTTTAATTTATACATAACATATGTATTCTAATAATTTGTCTAAAATGATTTAGAAGCATACCTCAGATTTTCCGTAGCACCTAGTATACAAATAATAATTAAATGAAATAACCTTATAATATGTAGAGCAACTCCTATATCTTTAAAGATTGATTATATTAAAGATTTTATTACTAAAAAGAAAAATAGTTTTTAAACCCAGAATCTAGAACACTTAAGAATTTGTCCTAAAATATTTCCAATATTTGGATTTTGCTCTTCAACATTTAAAACCATTTTTTTTGAATCAAATTTTTAATTTAATATTGATGTACCTTATGCCTTCATTTCAGAGAATGAACCCATTTTCAGGTTTTATTATGGGTTTAGTTACCTGATTATTTGTTAATACATAAAATATAATAGCTTATAGTAGGTATTAAAACTTTGTAATATAAAATAGTTTATAAATAAAAATGAATACATCTAAATTAATCAAAATGTAATAGCTTACTGCTAAGTTTCCACACATGTGAGTTATAAGTTGCATAGTAGCTTCTTTCACTCTCACAACATCCCATTCATGACCTTTAACCATTACCATAGTCGAATGAAGCTTTGGTCTAGTACGAAACATAACATGAACATTAAAATTTTCTTGTATAGAACCAATGTATGGGAATTGAATAGATGGATCTTGATAATTTTGAACCGTCCCAATATTTGGCCAGTCAAAACAAAATATCAATGGAGTCAATTCCTAAAGTTCAAAAATAATTTAAAAGTTATGCATTATTTGTAGTTATAAATATAAAATATTTAGAGTAGGTAAATATGTTAGAAAACAAACCAAACACATTTATTTTTATTAAGTATCAGTAATACTACTTAGTTCAACAAATAAATATAATATTAAAAATAACAATTTCAATTTATAGTTTATACATAACAATAAAGGTAACATTGAATAAATTAAACATAATAAAATTAAAATAAGATTAATTTTAATGTTAAGCTCCAGAATAAGGCCTATTGCATTTTAAGTTTGAAAATTTTATTAATAAAGGATAGGGTAGTTAAATAAATTATACAATGTTAAGAGGAACAAAACTTACTCGAACACGAGCCCTAGCTCGCTCAACAGCTTCACAATTCCCAGCAATAGAAACCTGATTACTTTTCTCTAACAAACTAGTTCTATTTGAATCTGGAAAATGTATATGGCAACCAGTGTTTTCCATTACTTGTTTAATAGTCAGACCTCCGCGACCAATAATATGCGAGTGATCAGTATAGCTGAGATCCAGCTTCATGGTTACTCGATTACTCTATAAATAGTATTTTATTAATATGAATAAAATGTATATTTTGGTTAACAAAAAAAAAATTGAAAATATTCATACTCGATCATCTAAGACACTCATCACTTGCATTTTAGCAGCTTTAACATCTTCTGAAAGACCAGCAATTCGAACATGTGGATCTAAAGGTAATTAAATTTAAAATATGAATAATGTAAAAATAAAAACAAAATGGAATGAACTAGTTTTAAAATTTAAACATGAAAATTACAACCCTAATTATTTGTTTATAATATTGTTATAGATTCTGAACGGAGTAATGAAATCTATTGGTATTAAAATTTTCATTTATTATTATTATTTTTTAACTTTTTTTTTTTTTGTGTCAGTCATCACGTTTTGGGGCAGTAAAAATGCTTCAACTTCCTTAAACTTTATGAAAGGAAAGTGAATGTAAATGGTACTTGAGGAAGTCAAAAATCAAAGTTTTCAATACATTTCAAAAACATCGAAAAAACCCGTAAAAAATTACGGAAAAACCGGGAAATTTTTACGCAAAACCACGCTGACAAAATACAATTTTTGAAAATGCTGTAACTCAAGAACGAAAAACCACAAATGATTGAAATTTTCACCAAATGTTTATACTGACGTTTTCTGAATATGGCTAATTTTTCAAAGTATTTTGACATTTTTTAACTTATTTATATACAATTTAATTTTTCGACTATTCTAAATTTTTTAAAAAAATTTGGCTGTCCAAAAAGTCTTAAAAATTTAATACAAGGTTTATTATAAGTTACTTATCGCAACTAAAAGAAAATGGAATTCGTTTCCCTCAAATTTTTTTTAGGATCCCATAAAGTCAATTTTGTATGAAATATGTTAAAATCGCAGTAATTTGCAAGTTATTTTGTATCTTTCTTCATATAATATCTCTTAACATTGTTGTTTAGCATTTTTTTTTTTTTACATCTTTAACTGTGAAAGTGCCTTCACTGGAAGGTATCTTTAATCCGTCCTTCACGCCATAATCTTCTAATAACTATAAAAAAATTTCTACCGAACTAAAGGAAATATTTTTAGGACCATTAAAAATTTAAATTTTTACAAAATTGCATAAAATAACGATTTTAAATATTTTTTATTGTTCAAAAAGTGTAAGTTTGAGAAACTCGAAATTTTTACCAACTGTAAGATTGGTATTTTCTTTAAGTAATTTTTTTTTTAAATATTATAATGAATATGGAGCAACTTATGGACATTTGAAATATTCAATTTTTTTACATTTAATAAGAAACACTAACATGCAAAAGCAAAAATACACATTTTAAATTGTTTAAATAATTATTCTAATAAAATATTTATTTATCGGTTTTTATCAAGTCGACGACTCGAACTTATAAATAGTTCGTCAAAGGTTTTCAAAAATTCCCGGATTATATTATAATTATCATTCTTTATTTGTCTCATTCGACACCATAAAATCAGATGATTACTACATAGTACATACAACATACCATACACAACACATATGACAATTCTTATTGTTTTCTTATACTTATCATTTTTTTAAGATTTTTATTTTTAAATTTATATTATATTATACTTATTTTCCAACTTTTATTAGAGACTTAGTAAAAGATTGTGCTTTCCAAATGTTGATCCTAACAGTGCCTACGCCTAAATTTAAGAATCAGTAAGAATATGCTTTCAAATAGCATTAATTATAATTTGTAGTTTTATTAATTCATCCTAATTTCTCAAAAAATTACGAAAGAAATAATAAAAAAAAATATATTGAATAATGACGAGTTGTTAAATAAATAAGCAAAAGATATAATATTGTTTTTTAAAATATTTTATACACTATGTATTTGTATAGGGTATGGCTTTATTAATATATTTTTTTTTCGTTCAACGGTACTGTTATAGTTACAAAATAGTGAAATCCCTTGGACAACAGATATTAGGTCTACAATAGGTTCAGTACAGAATTTAATAAACTCGTAATTATACTGGTCTTTTGATTATATGACAATAGAAAAATTGATGTAATAGTGTATTAATAATCATTCTCATTTACATTAATAATATTTAATTTATAACATGATTATATGAATGTAATTAAACTTCTTAACGAGAAATTAATAATTATATACCACACACATTTAAAAAAATGTATACGACGAACAAGTGCATGTGTATAAAAAAATGAACAGTTTGGGACTTAGGTAGGTATATGAAATATTAAAATTATACCTCATCAAATATGTAAAGTTATTTAATTGTCGCACACAATTGTGGCGTAGCGTAGCCAAGAGGTGGTTTAGAATATCCGACCTCTACTCGGACCGCATAAGATATTAAGATATATATATATAGCTTATGTATATATATTCTTTTATATACATATTCATATAATATTTAACTTAGATACTTGTCACTTGTTAAGTATACCTATATTAGATTATTAGATACCTTATTATAATAAATAAATTTATTTATAAAAATAAATATAATATTATAATTTGTCCAGGTTTAGTTTAGTTTCACAACATACCTTGAATTTTATGAGCCTTATTCTCAGTATTTAAAATTTCAATCCATAATGTATCATCCTTAGTTGACCAAAAAAACATTTGTCGAGGTTGATAATTCAATAATTCAACAGCCTCTTTGTTACGTTTTAGTTCGTTCAGAAATTGAAATAAACGAGATGTATTAATCATTTCGGTAAAAACAAAAAAAATAATAGCTAAGAATAAAATATTAAAGTGGTAAATTAAAAATAAATAAAAAAAAGTTCTTAATAATTCATAACATAAATTATGGTGAACTTAAATATGATGTATTAACGTCACAATATTATATAGTCATCAATTGATTAAACTTTAGGCAATGATAAAGAATTATTTCAATGTTTTAACGATAATATTACGATAATAATATTAGTCGTCAAACTGTCTACCACCCCATTAAAAAGTAGGAATGTTTAAAACATTGTATAATATTTATAGTTAAATAATAAATTGAATACACTTACAACAGTGTTGCTCAAAGAAATATTATGCTTTAATTATTATTTATTACACTAAATATTGATAAAGTGTTAATAACTTTCAAATTAATATTAGAATCAAAGAAAGGGTTATATTGTCCTAAATGTTTTGAAATATTGAATTGAACAAAGGTTTTTTAAAAATAGGTAAGATATTAAATTCGTGTAGAATATATTGTATTATTATTATAATTATTATTAAGAACATGTGTCTCGCGTCGTAGTACCTATTTTTTTCTCTGTCAGAGTTGTCTGTCTCACAATTTTTAATATATTTTATAGCTTACAGGTTAATAAGCTCACCGAAAGAATTGGATACTGTAAAAAAAGTTTATAATTATACATTTCAACAATCAAAACTTAAGACTCACCAAGTCTCAAAACATTATCATACCCAGCGGCGCAACTAGGGAGGGGCTAAGCCCCTCAAAAATATTCCTCGTTGATTATTATGTTAGTTGAATTGTATTATTTTATCATTTAAAAATAAAACAATCAACTGAAAACGTTTTCAAGTAAAATTATAGATAATGTGTTATCTATAGTAAAATCACAGAACAACGTAAAATATTGAAGGAAAAATTCTATTTTTAAACTTGCACCCTGGGTTTAATAATATGTTATCATTACTTTATGAATCAACATTATTTATTGTTCATCATATTTTGTATGAAATTTTAGTTGTAAACATTTCGAGTATTTGTTTACAATAAAAATCAACAACATTAGGAAATGCAGCTTAAATAATTCATTCCGTGATCCAAAGTCTAAAGGATTATCAAAACGATGACAACATTTTTGGTTATTTGAAGTAAAGAGAATATACTTAAATGTATCAAGTTTCTCTTGAAAACCCTAGTTGGTGAGATATTTTTTTTTTGAAATATAATTATATAACTATAATATTGTTAACATTATAATTAATAATTTATAATGATACTAGACCTTGAGTCAAAAAGAAAAAGATTTGAAAAAACACATTTATCAAACTTTTAAGGAACTTCTACAACTAGTGCTGAATTTGAGTTTCTGTTCTAATGACCAATGAAGCATTTTGACGAATTAAATATTATGATGTACTTGATTCTGCGATTCAAAATCTTATTCGTTTTATCAAAGACAATTTGGAGCTTGCGAATTACGTTGACAACTTTTTTCTACTTGATTTTTTAGAATGCAAATCATTCATTTATCATTATAAAATTAGCATACATCAACATTGACCAAAATTCCTGAATAATAAAGTTCATTACTGTATCGCATGTTTTAATTTGTATTTAGGATCAATTTCAAATTGACACTAATAGTTTGATGGGGGAAATGATTATGAGGAGAAATTCTTTCGAAATCATTATCATGTATCCCATAGAGTAATATAGAGTATTACTCTATGATATATCCTGATCAAATATTAGGTGATCTAAAGAAAATGGCAAGTATTAATGAAATTTTATCCAAATTTATACAAGCTCGGGTTGCAAGAATGGTTTTAAAATGTCTCCAGCATTTATATTAAGAAAGACATATTAAATAATATTATAGTGAGGACATTTAAACATATTTGTAATGCTAACGATACAAAAATAAATAAAATTGTAAATATCTTAGATTCTAAATGAAGTGATCAATATATATAGATTTTAAAATGAAGTATTTTGTTTTTATTTAATTATTAATTTTATTACTTTACTGAAAGGAAATCTAGTTGCTTTTTTGGGACGTCAAAAGTTAAAGATTTTCAATAATTTTCAAGCGTTGGGAAAAACCGTAAAAATTACGGAAAACTGGAATTTTTACACAAAACCACTATTTGACAAAATACATTTTTTTTAAATGTTTAACTCAAAAATGAAAATCCCAAATACATCAAATTTCCACAAATGTTTATACTGGCATTTTCTATACGTGGTTAAAGTAGTTCTTAAAGTATATTGACTTTTTTGACCTAATTATAGACAGTTTAGATTTTGAATTTTTCTGGTTTTTTTTTTTTTTTTTTAAATATTGATAAAAAAATTGTATGCCCAAAAACTTTTGAAAATTTAACACAAAGTTTATTATAAGTTATACTTACCACAATTAAAGAAATCGAAAATCGTTATTCACAAATTTTTATAAAATGTGTTATAATCGCCATAAATTGCAAGATATTTTGTAGTTGAAAATTCATAAAGTTTTTGGTATATATATACTTAAGTTTCTAAATGTTAACAGGTTATCCATTAGTTTTTCTTCAAATAACTATAAAAAAATTCTAACGGACTTTCAGTAAAATTTTTTATAACCGTCTGAAATATAAATTTTTACGAAATTGCATAAAATAACGATTTATCCTCAAAGGATTTTAAATATTTGTTATTATTCAAAAATTCTTTGAAAATTGAAACTTTCACCAGTTGTTTAGATTGATATTTTCTTTAAATATTTATCTTTTTAGATATTTTACTAGTTTTTTAACTATTTATAAGCATTTGAAATATTCAATTTTTTTTTTTTTTTTTACTGTCGATAAAAAAAATTGCTGGAACGAAATAATAGAAAATTGAATAGGATATTCCACAGAATTAGTTCTTACTATCATTCAAAAACTATTAAAATACATATTTTTTTTTACAAAGTTTGAAGTGCAAATATTGACAAATTATTACAATTTAAATGTAGGTACTCTAGATAGTCTAGATTGACAAATCATCTCCGTTCAGAATCATTTTTCGTATACAATAATACCTATCATTACATTCAAACTAAATACATCCATTATAATGACCTACTCTAACCATAGTCCGGACCACCCCTACCTTACAGCAGAACGAGTTCCCATTCATTTATTCATTTTTTTTATTGTTTCAATTATAAATTATGATAAAACTCGATAAAATAAATCAATCCCATTTTGTAATTAAAAATTCTAATATCAATGTAGTGATAAAAAATACATTCCTGACCAGCTTCTCTTCACTTTGAATTTAAAAATTATACCGGAATATGTTCATTACTTAAATTTTAAGTATCAAAATATGACAAAATCAGATACTTCAACAGAATTTGTTAATACAAATTTATTTAAACTATACTTATATAGATTACAAATATTTGTTAAATATATAATTGTCATTTTGTTCTCAAAAATTAAAAAGTATAAATAAGAGGAATTTAAATGTAAATTAGATACTTATACTTATATGTATTAGCATTGTTACACAGGCATTATATTATTAGTAAAACCAAACCCTAGTTTTCAGTGATTTTTACAATTCTTTTCAATTATTCGGAAAACTAATAAGACTAATTATTTTGTAGCTTTGTCTGACGTTAGAAATTAAAATATTATTTTCATTAACTGTATTAATTATCATCTTTGTCGTATAAAGAAACACATTTATATATACATATGAAATCACTAAAATTAAAATCTTTTTCCTTAAATTAGTGATTTAATGCTTAACATCATCCTGTTATATTTAATAGTGATTTTGCATTAATATTGTAAGTGATCAGTTATAACTTATTACTCTTTTTAGTTTATTTACCAACCTTTTTTGGACTTGGCTCCAATTTTCAATCTAGTTGGCCACAAAATTAAAGTTCTTGTATCAGTCATCACCTCAAAAAAAAAAAACACTAATTTAAAAATAGTTATCAACTATGAATTACAATATAAGAATATAACACAAATTAAATCAGAATTTAGGTATAAAATAATAATAAGTATAGATTGATAAAACAAATTACTTTTTGAAAAAAGTTTACTGCTGTTATTCCATCCTCACCATCACCTGAAAATTAAATTTTTTTATAGTTCCATACATATCAAAATTAAAATAAACCTTCATAATTTAAAATTATTAGAGAATAAAATCTACAAGCTTATAATGGTCATATATATAAATTTTAAACCACTAACAATTAACTACAATTAATTACAACACTAACAAAGTATATTAATTATATTTTAAAATATGGTTAAAATAGTTTCAATTTAATAATTTCAGATTTAAAAAAATGATAATCAAATAATAAATAATGTAATATAAAGTTCTCCTATCTAATAATAATATAATATACAATATAAAAAACCGGTAGGCCTCGCTTTACTGTACAGTTGGGGATGTAGTGTAGCTCGTTTATAGAATAGGTCATTATTACAATGGATTTGTTAAATTTGATGCAATGATAGATATCATTGTATACGAATAACGATTC